>VUQG01021513.1:0-18827 GCA_015106755.1 Etia nguti | reverse complement strand
TTTGGGGGGGGGGGGCACAGCTCAGTTGTTAATCAAGGGCGAGTCTTTGAAAATAGCCACAAGTAATTTTTAAAAAAATCACTTGTTTTGTTCGTAATCAAAGAAGCAGACATAAACTCCTTGCAAGAATCCACATGGGAACAAGGGGAAACTCAGGGACACTTCATGGGTAATTTGCATCATTGGTCAGCTGTTTCCGTTGCAGCCTACTGTTAAATAGAGTACATGGAAACAAATATTATCTGAGAGAAACAAAAAACATTCCCACCCTTATATACAAACAGCCATTTATGCAAAAACAAAAATACAAATATGTAAAACAGAACAGTTTGCATGCTCATTTTTTTCTTGTAGCCTACATAACATAGACTTTATTGTCTGCACTGAAAATAAATACCAACATAATTTTTTATGACTTTGAAAGGAATACAGCTTATATTATTATTGTGATATGTTCTGCATGAACCAATAAGCCACTCGAGCAGCTTCACTTTCACTGACTGTACTCCTGAATAAACACTTTTAATAGCTGGCTTTTTCTTGCCTGTGACTTTAATGACATTTTTTTTTTTAACTCAGTGATAAAAATCAGTCATTACCAGTACGCCTTGAACTACAAAAAGTGCTACAGCACACAAACAATAAGGAAAATAGCCTAATTCAGGAGGTAAATCAGACCTTGTGACCTTCTGAGTAGCAGATGATGCTACTGGATTGAGCTGAAATTTGGTCCCAACCTGTGCTTCATAAGAGGTCACGATTTCATTTCTAACTGTTCTATGATGTGACGCTTTAAAGACAAGCTATAAATGCTTGCTATCAGTACCTAAGAATGGCATTTTATTTTGAAATAAAGGATTTTAAGAGGACTTGGATAAACCTAGAAACTATAGTTTAAATCTAAATATCCAGAAACCACATTTTTTCTTTTTTTCCTAAGTCACCGAGTGTGGGTGAATCTGCCAACAACCCCCAACACTGTGTAATCATTTAGTGAGTCACTGCTTTTAGACTTCACCGGAATCAAGTTTAAATGAAGAATTGCTGTAGATGACAAAATACATGCTCGAGCCCAAATAGGCTTAATGTGTGATAGTCATTAAGTCTTTGGAGGACAGAATAAGCTTGAGCTCTTCATATTTGTGATTCTCCTGTTTGCTGCCCACTCTTTGAACCCTAAAGGGAAACAAACCACATGGTAAGAAACAGAGTAATTTAATCTGAAAAGCTAATAATTACACATCCCTAGTAGATTAAAAAGTACCAAAGTGCTACCAGTGAGAAAATGCAGTTTGTTACTTTCCACTACAAAGTGCGCTTGTGACCGATGATGATATCCAGTGGTATTATTGCATGCTTACTTGTGATTGACTGCTGGAGGGATTTGTGGTGCTTAGGTCTGAGTATCTCTTCTTCTGTGACGTGCAGATACAGGAGAGGAAATTGGCGTAATCCTCTCTCACCTACAGAGGGCAACAGAACATTAGGAAACAAATCTGTGTTGCCACCTCGCATACTGACGCAATCTAGCATGTTTGTCACTACTTTTGCCCTTTTTAATTGATTTTTTTTTAAATATACATTTTTTTATGCTCTTTTAATGTCTTTCTTAGCATCATGTCCACATCAAGCTTTACACAAATATACTGTATTCCTACCTGTTTGGACAGCAGACAGTGCATGATGAAGACCAGTGCACCCTGCAGACTGTTGAAGATGGTGAAAATGTACGACACCGCAACAGGAGGATCCTCTTGAAACAAGAAGACCCCAGATACCCACATCAGACCCAGAATACACATCTGGGCTATAGCTGTCACAGTGAAAGCTCTGTAGACGGAAAAGAAGGATGGGACAAAGAGTAAGTCAATAAAGATTAATGGAGAATGATAAAGGTTACACATGGATGACTCAGTTACTACATCAGTGTTTGGAAAGCCCCATGAAAGTGAAAGAACACAATGAGACATGTGTTCTAAGCAAAGCGGCTATAGAACAGATCATTTTAGGTCACTTTGCTGTCTGCTGAATGTATTTGGAAGAAGAAAAGCCAAAGGCTAATGATAAATATAAAAGAGAGATTAAAGAGGCACTCTTAAAAAAAAGTTTCTGTCAGTTTACTCTGTATGGGTCCTTTGTTCTATTTATTTATCCAGCCTAGCTCAAGTTACCAACTTAGCCAAGAATCCATTTAGCAAACAAGAAGATCTGAAATGTGAAAAAGAGATTTTTCTTCCACTGACAGAAAGCATTGGATTATAATTTAATGCCTTCTGACTTTTTCCCGACTGAAAAAACATCTCGCTCACTTGTTTCTGGCACAAGAGGTTCACTTTCCCAACTCCTTGGACTGAACTACACATCATTCATTGATGGACTAGCAAAAGGAAAGAGGGATTCTTTTTCATTTTAACTCTAATGTTTTTTGCAGCTATGAGTGGAGGGTCCACGAGCTAAGTATGAACATACTGTAGGTAGACAGGCGAGACAAAATCCATTATCAGGAGCCCATCAGGGAGCTGTCACAACTAAGAAAACATTCCTTCGATTTTTTCCCCTCAAAAAGCGTATTCTTTCTATCAAAGCAATTCCCAGTCCCGAAGCTGCCATATTGAATCTATATATTGTACGTTTTATAGTTACATAGTTTGGTCATGCAGTGGAAAGGGTTACACATTCAAATTAATACACAGACTGACTTAATTTTGTGCAGGTTGGAGAGGTCTGGGTTGAGGCTGGCAAACTTCTGGGCAAGTTTCCAAACGGTGATGATAAAGAAGAAGACATTCACAAAGATGACTAAGCACACAGGCCCGAAGAAGCTCCAGACGAAGCCGTCATCCGTGGTTAGCCAGCAGCTATGTTTAGGAGTGATAAAACACACGTTCACAACAGGATGTTCTTTGCTTCACTGAGATAGATTAAGTTTATGTAACCTACTGATGTCATTACTATGAAGCAACTGTAGAAACACATGCACAGACAACTGTTCTCTGTTCATCACAAACTATTTAGTTACTGGAAGACTTTTACTGGAAGACTTACTATTCTTTAGTGCCGTATCCATTTGGTCTAAAGCAGGCAGATATAATGACGATAAACAGAGGCGTCCCATAGCCCACAGCATATAGGTAGAGGGGCCGCATGGTGGCATTGAACACCAGAACAACCATACGGTACAGCTGCACCCCTTCTAACAGCATCCAGGTGAATACCGCCAGGAAGAAGAAATGCAGCATTGCTGCAACAAACCTGCAGCCACCCTGTAATGTAAAAGGACACGGAAAAAGAACACGTCAGAGAGGAGAAAGCACCGCTCTATCCCTGATCGTACAGCAGTCAGCTGGTTGCAATGTTTGTGTGAGTGAGAATTATTCACACAAACATTTTCCATTCTCCAAATTTAATTAGGACCACATGAATAAGTAGCTTAGTAGCTTAAACTCTAATTATTAAGCATTTTACCATGCATTAATGGAGCAAAGATATACATAAAACATCACAAAACACAGTACCACAGCACCAATTCTGCTCCAATCATATGTACAAGGATAACAAAATACACCATTTTAGCATGTAACGCTTCAAGGTCATAAGTCAAAAGTCAGACATCAGCAGTTTTAGTTTTAGTATAGCCCTTGCACTTCAGTGTGAGGTGTGCTCACTAAGTGCTCTTGTTTTATTTTTGCTTATCGGGATCCTTCAGTCATGTGATCTGTCTGAAGGAGAAGAGACTACAAACTAACTCTTTACAGCTGTGAAAAGCACAAGGTGTGACAAATCAAGCCAACAGCAACACTTTAACAATTCAGTGGCCAAACTTGACTGTTTTATAACTTTGTTGCTGTCAGAGTTAACCATAGATAATGCCTCGGTGCATCTCTTCTGCTGAATCCCAAAACTGATCAATAGATTAACAGAGAGAGAACTAAAAAGAAGCATCAGGTTAACCAGCAAGCTACTACGTTGTCTGCATTATCAGGTAATTATCCACTTGCCATAATTATCACAGTTTGTTATCCATGTATCTGTGGAAGCTTATCAGTTCAAGGACACCCTCTCTCAGAGTTGGCAGATGCTCCTGGCAAGGCTGAAATCCGCTCACGGTTTCCTGAGCTCATCATTGTTTACAGTTAGTGTGTATTAACACCATATGCAACATATGAGCACTGAAAACAATCTAATTGTTAATGAGACAAATTATAAGTGGGTTTTTGTACTTTTGAGGTGTTAAAATATCCAAATAATGGCATTTTACACTTATTCTGTTCTCGTTCAGATACAGGTCTTTTCTTATTATTGCACTGGTTACAGGTTACAGCTCAGCTGCTTTAACAAGCCAGTGTGTCTGATCAAAATATATTCTGTTCTTAGTCAGATGAATAAACGACATCATTAAGAGGTAAACAAGCCTTCATCTATTTTTACAGAGTCGTGATTGTGTAAACTACCCAATTCAAACAATCACAGTTCAAACAGTGAAGTGTAATTAAGTGTGCTTGCAGTAGGTTATGTCAGCCAACATTATTTCAATTAAAAATTAGTCCACAGACTTCTAGAGGCATTTTTAGAGGTACTTACGAAGTCATTAATGAATGAAGTGGCATTAACTACAACTAAATGGGAATAATCAAGCAAAGCACACGTTCCCTAAAACCGTGCCTCTGGCTAGCACATGTGGAATAGGTTAGGTTATGGGATAGATTCTGATTCACATTGGAGTTTTCTTTGCTACAAACTTCCCTGTCCTCATTTTTGTAATTATCTGCTCCATTCTGAGCCTACTCCAACAATCTGTCTGTGAAAAACATTCACAGACAGATTATTTTTTTAAAAAGTACATTTTTTCCCCTTTAGAAAACCCACAAGGGTATTCTGCTTTATCATGTCAGAAAGCGCCATTTGAGATTTAATTCTGCAGGAATGCTCCAGCGTTAAAGTGAAAAAGACTGTGCTTCATAGCATGTACGCAGGAAGATAAGTATCATGTGAAGAAATTGTATGTCACCATTGCATGACACTATATGACAAACTAGTTAGTTGCATTAACTATAAATTTGACCCACATTCACAAGTACAGGCCATTAGCTGCCATGCCTGGCACAAGATATTGTTGTTACCACAAATGCTGGTAAATTTACATATTCTCCTTAAATAATATAGAGCATGTCACATGTAGCTTTTTTTCCTTTTACATACGTACCACAGGTTTAGTTTGAGAAATGCCAGCCAGGAAGATGAGATCAGCTATAAAGAGACAGATACAGAGGTGCAGGTGGATGGTGGTGCGGGTTCCCTGTATGGAACGGCAGAACTTGAAAGTTAGGATGCACAGTGTGAGACACAACAGGGAGATGGTCAGTCCTATTTTAGTCACCAGCTCGAGCCCATAGGTGTGCTGGAAGAGAAGACAATAAGTGTGAATATGAGTGCAGCTGGTTACCAGTGAATAACATTTTGTTGCACATTTCTTTTTTAAGGTCATAAAATAATTGTTACTGAATTTATAAAGTAATGCTGTTCTAATAGAAAATGATTTGTATTTTATTGAGGTATAAGTCATGATCACTGATGACCCTTACCCTATGTTTTTAGACTGAGTAATTTTACATTTGTTCTCCCATGTCTTGGGAATTAGGGGACAAGAAAAAATTCAAACTGACATGCATCAGAATTTTTGGGGGGTTTTCATCAAAATATAGCGTTTAGGGTCAGGGTCACCGATGATGTCTTAAACCTTACATGGTAACACTTTTTTAAGCTGTTTCTTACCTCGATGGGGTGAAGAGCCATGAGCACAGCAAAGCTGCTCAAATGGTTACATGTACATATGGTGCGTGAGGCATTGGAGTCCTGCTTAGAACAACCATCTGTGGACCAGGCCCCTGTCTCGGTCCAATATGCACAGATGTAACTCACGTTAGCCGATTCCTCTATGTCCTAAAACCAAAACAAACATGTCAAAGATCCGATTTATGTTTTATTTACATCTCTTGTTCTTTTACCAATTCTTTTACCCCTCATGTTTGTGACTGTGACGCTCAAAAAAAGTAAATGACTGATTTTAAAAAAGTGGATGTCCCCCTCAAGATACCTCAAGATGTCTGAAGGTGATGTTGACAGAGCGGCTCAGTTTCCGAGTGGACGGATTTGAGACCACTACAGACACAACTTTAGAGAAGACCTGGTAGGAGGGGTCTGCTCCATTTTCTTTAGATCCTTTGACCATCTCGAAAGACCTGTTCACAGAGCTTTCAAGGTTCTTGTAGCTCAACAATGCAGCCACAGCAAAACCTGTAAAAGATCCTCAGAATATTAGAATATTGTAAACTTATTATGACTTGAACTGGACAGAAAAGAACTGAGATTTACCAGGATACTTTCCCGTCCCGGCTGCTGTTGCCCAGTCTGTTTCCAGATAAGCGTATTCACTGGTCAGACGAATTTCTCCAGTTGGTCGAGTCGTTCCTCTTTGAACAGCAATCTGTGCATCTATTCAAGCAAATCACTCATTACAAATCATAACGCGCTTTGCATCCTAACTGCTAGTTCCCAAGATGGAAATCATCAAGTTCCTTAATTCAAAAGTGTTACCTATCTTGGTGTTCTCTATCTTAGTGTGGCTGCTTTTTAGCTGAGGCCCAATGAATAAAATCGATTCCTCCACAGTAGTGAGCAGCCCGCTCACACTTTCATCGATGTTTAGGGTTCCAGGAGACAGGATCGCATCAGTCTCTGTGAAAAGTTTCTGTCACAAATAAAGGACACAGAGGGAGGATTGTGAATACTGTGTATGCATTTGCATTTGGTATGAGTGTATGCATACTTGTATCTTTTCCTAACCTCCAGTAGCGCATCTCCATCAAGCTTTACTTTACTGCCAGTTCCAGACAGAGCCAAACAGCTGTTTCTCATCATGGACATGATGTTTGCCAGGCCCCCGAGCAACTGGGAGACACATAGAGAGAGAATAAAGACACTATTCAGCTTGCCCCATTCTAAACTTCATGTATTTTGAACCTTGCACGGGCATAGGAGTCTAGAGGAGCAGGTCCTACGTGGTGTGCCAAAGCAAACTGGTGCACTTGTGTCCAAATTCAGGTGTGCTATGCGATTTTTTTGCCAGCCAGATGTTATTGTCGCAGTAAATAACTGCATAAAAAGTTGTTAACGAATCATGAGACTGTTTACACAAATTTCCCCTAAAAAAAGATCACTAAATAATATCCTGCTTCGGTTCATGGAGTCGCTGGTGGGAATTTTGAAAGTGTGTCATTCAAATGTCCTTGATAGAGATTAATAATAGGGAAAATTGATCACATTCTTCTTCTTTGTTCAGTCAATCCCTCTTATAACGTCAGCTGTCAACACCCTGGAACTCCTCTGAGTATAACATCTGTCAGGATAAGCTGGCCAATGCCAAAAGGATCCAAAGCACATGAAAACTATTTTTTTTTTCCTTACTTTGAAACACCTGATAAACAGAAGTTGAAGAAGATGTATTATGTATTTTTGAACTATAACTGGCTCTTCTAATTATATCTGTGATTGTTCCATTATGCTGACAATGATCATAATTTGATTTCCACACTTACCTGTGTCGGCTTTTTCTCAGCACTGAAGTTATCACAATCAAGTTCTAGACAAAACAAAGCATTAGGTTATCACCACACCAGCTGACTGGGATTCTTGGCTCCAGCATGAAAAGAGTGTGTGATAAAAAGCTCACAGTAAAGGAACAAGACTATACGTGTTGCAAGACATAAGCCACACTCTAGATTCTTGAACTGATAAGTTGATACAGAAAAAAGATAGAGGGTAGATTAAGCCCTGATGTCAGAAACGAAACGGAGTCCCAAAAGATAACAGAAAGCAAAACCACAAGTTGCATGACTAAGAAGTTAAAAAAAAAGGGACTGTACTCAGGAGGGGCAGTGGATGAAATTTGGTTTTCTTACTACTTAAACAAATTTGATGGTGTAAAAGATGTTGAAAACGTAGTCTGCAACTAATACGGTGACGTCTGTGTCAGGAAAATTGCAAAAATGCAACAAAGGTAATGTTGCCTAATGTGAAGAATATGAGGACATAAAAGCTGTGAAATGCACTCGTTTATAGGAAATAACTAAAAACTGCACACTTACTTGAGCATGGTGTCCTTTCCGCGCTGTAATTGGTGTATCCATTTGAGCAGTTGCACCAATAACTCCCAATAATATTATTACACTCTCCATTGGGTCCACAGAGCTCTTCTTTATTTTCACTGTCTGTGCACTCATTAAAATCTGTGTAGGGATATAGAGCAGAGACATAGGTAATGGCTCGTATCCCTCAAAAGTAATAATTTCAAGGTTCAAGGTTCAAGGTTCTTTATTCGTCACATGCATAGTTATACAAGTATAACACACAGTGAAATGTAACCTGACACGCTCCTCGACTTGTGCAAAAAGGGGAGGGGGGGGAGAACATTTTGATTAGACAGACAGAAACAACTCTGAATATAGAAGGTATTGGTCCATCCCTCAAAAGAATAAACGTCTCTGAAATGTAGCTACCCGCACAGTCATGTGACTTTTATGATGCTGGTAAAAGGGTCTTAAGGAAAGAGTTAAACTTTCCCAGCAAAGGGTGTTGTGAGATCTTGTCTTGTATTTTGGGATCAGTGTGAGTTCTACTTGCAGGTTATTGCAAGCAGAACTCACAGGAGATTTCTTTAGTTTAGCTCAGAGGACACTGTGTTATAATGTAAAGGGCATGTAAGACTTTTTTAAGATCGCATCAGCATCAGAGTTTTGGTAAGCTTTCATTTTCTCTTGCTGGCTGGATGCTACTGTAAGCCTGATCTCCGGCTCTCTCCAAAAATTCTATCTTTTGTGTGCTTTTGTTATTGGAGACAGATTTGATTTCCTTTTTTTTTTTGGTGTTGAGCTTGTTAGTACTCAATGAGTGTATAGATAAACACACCTGTGAAATGTATGAAACAGAAGAACTTGATGAGAATATTCAAACCCAAATTATTAAATTTGGGGGAGCATAATTTTAATATATTCAACTCCATGGGATACCACTAACGCATTATCTGAACCTTGCCAAATAACACCAGATGGAGTGATCAAAACTACACAAACAATTTTCCAGTTGGAACTCTCGCTTCAATATTCTGTGATTTATACAAAGACCATTATTAAACATTCCAGAATTCAAATTTTGCCTCAGGATATCAGATATCCTCGTCATGATTACTGCTTTTATATACCTGTTATTCACCACTCCAGTATGTTCCCATATAATCCTGTATATTTTAATATTTGCTTTAAGTTCACTATACACCATGACTTAAAAACACCTTTACCATGGTGATTTTTCAAAAAACTAAACATGAGAAATGATCACTTATTCCTATTTGCATTCAATAATCTACACCAGAAGCCAATCACGCTACATTCAACAATTTTAATCCATTTAAATCTACCTAAATCTCCACGCACAGCACAGTTTTTTTAATTTAACTTAAGAAGCTTCTTCAAAAATACAACATGGAAAATGTCAATAAATAAAATATCTTCATGGCACCACACCTCTGACTTGTACAACAATACAGGTAATACCATCTGGTCAAACAACTATAACCGAGTTTCAATAGATAATCCCAGATCTCTAGCTTTAGCAAACAAACTATAGTGAGCTTTCCAAGCACTGTAAACAGTGGTAAGAGCAGACTGGAGAAATCCATGTCACACACACACTTACCTATGCACTGTCCCTCTGTGAAGTTAACCTTTGTTGAACTGTGAATGAATCCATGTTGGCACTGACAGTAGTAGCTGCCAATTGTGTTAATGCATCTTGAATGTTTCCCACATATAGATGGATTAACTATACACTCATTTGTATCTGTAAATTTCAATACAAAATCATAAAGCATAGCCATCAACAGATAACAAAACACAAGATTAGGGTATTAGGCCAATCAGTCAATCAATGCCCCATTTAGCCTAACTTTAGTCTTCTTGGAACAGCACCACTCAACTTGACCTTGATGACACTAGGTACAAAAAAACACCATTCATCTATACAGCTGCTTCACTGTTGCTGTTAATGACACTGAGATAGGCAAAATGATGGGTACAACTGTATCTCCCAATTTTTTTTTTAGCTTATGAGAGCAGTTGTTGACATTATTGTACTCACTGACCTCTGAAAAAACACACTAAAAAATGGTAAGAGCAAGCTGGAGACATGCATGTCTCACACAAACTTACCTTGGCAACTTCCCATTGTTGCTGTGAAGTTCACCATCTCTCTCTGTGGCAAACTGAATCCAGGTTGGCATTGGCAGTAGTAGCTGCCATTTGTATTAAAGCATCTTGAATGACTCCCACATGGTGATGGATTATCTGAACATTCATTAATATCTGTAGATTTCAATACAAAATGGAAACGCATAAGTAGATAGTAAAAAATAATATTCAAGTTTTTATTTCATTTTTTTTTTACAAATGGAAAAATATTATTTCAATTTAAAGCAACTATCTTATTAGATTATTTTCTTTGTGTCATATTTCTTTAATTAGCTGCTAGTATTTGAAATGATCTAACAATTTAAAACTCCTCTACTGTTGTTTCAAATGTAATCCTCTCTGGACGTGAGCTAAAAGTCCTAAAATGGGAAAAAATAAAGAAGAATGTCATTTAGAAAGGCCACTTTCCTATTAAACTATGCTAAGAGTCCTTGCATAATGGTAATGCCATGTTTGTCTGAGAGTTCTTGTTTTGAAAAAGGGCGCACTGTAGCAAGAAAATCTACAAGAAGAGTCAAAATGATAGGTAATGGCAGATTTACCGTAGCAGTTTTTCTTAGTTTTGTTGGAGCTATAGCCAAGATCACACCCCAGGACACAATTTCCCAGTGCACATGCTAACCCTGTGGAGAAAGAGCAAAAGAAAAAAAATGTGATTAAATTACAGATCTTACTGGAAATTCATCTTCTAATATAAAGAGAAAAAAAGTTTTAAATAAACAAATTGCAAATGTGAAGTTGCCATGTAATATGTTGTATCTTCAAAAAGTTTACTTCATTTTAAAGTCTCTGTTTATGTTCCCATCTACAAATATGCATCACTTGTGCTCTTACATGCTAACACACTTAGCTAAGAGTGTAAACTAAGCAAACAGAATTATTTGCTTAGTTCACAGTTTTACAAAAGTGATTATGTTTTCTTCCTCAATTAGCAATTTGCACACACATGTTTGGTTTAATGTTCCCGGATCCTACCACAATGAGGCTTCTGTTATTTCAGGATGAGGCTGAAAGGTCCCAGAGTAATGCCACAGGAAACACAGACAGCGTTGCACTTTGAACAGTGACAGAAAGTGTGAAAGAGGCTGACTTCTTATTATATGATGAAATAACCACAGACAGAAACAATACCTGAATTTATTTAAAGACTAACCGCATGCTCACATAGATGACTCTACTGACCAGTGAGCACATGTGCCCTAACTGTATGACTCCTCGGCCTTTTCTGCCATCTTTTGTAAACTGCATGTCTATTTTTTTCTCGCTGTTCCTAGAAGTATATTTTGGCTTGATAGACAATAAATACTTCCTTCTGTAAACTGTTTCAGTTTTGTAAACACAGGGGGTTGTCCTTTTGCTAAAGGGCTTACTGTGAGAAGTAAAGCAGATTAGTAGGTGTTGATCAGTCATATTTTTACCATCTAAAACATGTTGCATGTTTCAAAATTAAGGGGATTTTTGAGTTGAGCTTTTGTTTGTCTTTCGTTACGGTAATAGCATGTGAACATAGAGAAGGAAATTAATCATGCAAGAGCTATTTTGCTATACTCGTGCAGCATCTTTTTTTTAGAAATATTAGTTATTTAAAAATATTATGATTTGAAGAAAAAACAGAGCCTCGTATTATGGTTGAAATTGTTATGATTTAGTGCTGAAGTAAATTGTTGGCATTTGGTGATATCACTCATTCAGTTATTACTAAGACTTTAGCCCCTATCATTATTGTTAGACAGGGATTTCTGTAGGCCACAGTTAATTTCAACTTTAAACCCATATTCATCTGAACTCTGTTTATTTTTACCACAGCACAAACGGCTAGCCAAAATTGGTTGCAGACCACATATTCAGACATGTAGTATTCCTGTCCAACACATCCTGCACAAAGTTGACTTTTGTATTTAGTGCTGTCACAAAAGATGTCTTGAAAAATGTCATGTACCTTTTAGATTTTCACCAACTTATGAGGGGACTAACTGACCCTTTGGCCTTTTACGTCACATTATTATTACTGAGCAGCTTGTGGAAGTAATGTTCAGTTCATTTAAAGGCTGCTGACCAACTTTTAACTTGGTCAGCACACAAATTAATTTTCTGATATTCCTCACAACTGAAGACCAGGGACCTTTAGTTTTGACAACAGCAGTCAGAGTTGCAACACTTGGGTGAAATAACAGGATGTTCGACACATCACTGGTTTCATGTTAACAAAATAAGTTTTGCCAGATATTGTGAGAGCTCAACACAGAGAGGGTAGAAAGTGGTAAGCACAGAAAGCATGAAACTGTGATGCAAACACCCCCCCAAAAACCAGCAACAACAACAAAAACGTTGAGTAAAAGAAGCAACAACTGCTCCATGAGAAAGCTGCATTGTGTTTGTTTATTAAGCAGTGCTATATTGAGCACTGAACAAGCAACATTTTGACAAGTACAAGGAAACCAAATTGGCATATTAGCAACATGTGTAAATATACAGTTGCGTATAGCTTTGCATAACTTTATACAGGAAATATACATAGACTGTATATAAAAATAGCAGCAGCATTGTGATGTCACTAACTGGTTAGTGTTAATAGACCTCTCTGCACTGAATCATACTTGTTATTAATCTCTGGCTCTCTTCCACAGCATGTCTGTTATCCTGTCTTCCTTCTCTCACCCCAACCGGTCACGGCAGATGGCCGCCCCTCCCTGAGCCTGGTTCTGCCAGAGGTTTCTTTCTGTTAAAAGGGAGTTTTTCCTTCCCACTGTCGCCAAAGTGCTTCCTCATAGGGGGTCATGTGATTGTTGGGTTTTTCTCTGTATGTATTATTGTAGGGTCTACCTTACAATATGAAGCACGCTGAGGTGACTGTTGTTGTGATTTGGTGCTGTGTAAATAAAATTGAATCGAATTGGATTAAATTGAATTTAATTGGTTTGTCAAGTCTTATACTGAAGCCTCAAGCTGACCATTTTGTCTGTGGCCACCTCAGTCCACTGAAACCAGATGTCATTGTGCATATGACTCAAAACCTCAGTGATTCTTGTCTTACATCAGCTACTTGTCAGTCACAGGGAAGCCATCCTGTACCCCGCACTATTATTTATTTGGCTTTAATGAGGACCAAAACTTAGAAAATGTGAACATCAAGCTCTATTCAGTAAAATCTGAAGCCAGCAGTTTCGGCGATAAACACATCAGGAAAGTGTTCACTGGGGTTATAAATCAAGTGAACAATACAAACACATTTTCTCACAGGTTTCTTTAAAATCGGAAGTCTTTCTGCAGCCAAATGTGTCACCCCGTGTTAGGTGTCTTTACTTTTCAGACCTGTACTCTATTTCCAACTTTTATACACAATCTATGGATATATTAAACTTGTTGCATGGTGTTTGTTGGCTGATGATTGTTTAGTACGTTTTAGATGTATTTATCTTAATAAAAAAATGATCTGCTTAAAGAATATTGTACAGCATCTGTACAAAGATGACATAAAATACAGTCAAGTGAGCTTCTGAAATCAGCCTAGACTAAATGAACCACCACTTCTGGTGCACCACTAGACAAACCAGAAGAACTAACACGAACGCCATGCTTGTTTGAATAAACATCTGCGGTTTATTCAAACAAGACTTGAAGATTCCTCTTACGGTGAGGAACGTTGCCTGTGACCTTTGCATATTACTGCTGACATATGCAACGGTCTGATTGAACAGTGATACTGGATTCAGGTTCAGGGTTTCTGACGATGTGGCGGTTTTTCTAGAGGTTTTTACTCAACAGCAACCAGTCTGACAAGCACAACCATTCGATACAAGCGAATTACCTCAAGAAAGATCTACTTAGAGTTCAGCTAAGCTTCATTTATATAGCACCTCTTCGAAAATTAGTCACCTCAAGCTGATGTAAGCTACAAAAAAACCCCCCCAAAAAACCCTGACAATCTGACCAAGCACTTAGCGACAGTGGGGAGCAAGAACCCCTTCTTCAACACCAAGAGACAACTGGCAGAACCAGTGATGTGTAACCATCTGCCGCGACTAGTTACGGGTGAGGGAAAGGACCATAGAGCCCGCAAACAACAGGCAAGAAACAGAAACTGGGTGAAAAACACATCAGGAAGGTACCAATCACTGTTTGACAGGGTTAATGTTACCACTGTAATGAACTGTTAATGAACCTAAATAACTTCTAAAAAGAAAAAAGAAAAAGTAATAATATTATATTTTCGAGTGACAAACTTGGTTGATATCATGCTGGATGGATACATTAAAATGTTCTCAAATTTTGAATTTTTTTTCCCTCTTTTTTGCCCATGGTTTATGTAAACTAACCTTTCCCTTCACACACTCTTCGTCACTTTGTTACACAAACACACACGCACACAGGCACACAATGTAAATTCATTTTAAAACTTACCAAGCAGAAGTAGCTCCTTCCCAAACCCCATGCTGAATAGGAAAAACAGTTCCACACAGACGTTTACTTCTGAAATATCGCGACTATGAATGAAGTGAAAATTTGGTGGCTGTCCACACACAAAGGTTCAAGAAAGAGTTTTCAGGTCCATAAAATCGAAAAAGTATTTGAGTGACAAAACAAACACTGATCACTGAAAAGAGACGTCCTTTTTGTACAAGTTATTTTTACTTGTGGCAGGAAAAACAAGAATGAACCTTCACCAGCTTTCTTCCTCCCTCAGATTCAGACTTTCAGCCTGAGCATGGCTCACACTCGATTCCCCACCCCTCGCTCTCTCTCTCGCGCGCGCGCGAGACCTCTCTCTCTATCTCAGTCTCTCCCTCTCCCTCTCTCTCTCTCTCTCTCTTCTTTCTTTCTTTTCATTTATCAGTGTGGCCTTGTCTCCCTCACACTGCTCTTTCTTGCACTTTTCTTTGACTCTGTGTCTTTGCACATGAATACGTTTCTCACACTGGCACATATCACATTGCTTGCACACACAACCCCCCTCTGTCTACACCAGCTTTCACATTTCCCCCTACGCTCCAGTGGCCTCTATTTCAGGAGCTATTCACATGAGAGACAGAAAAGGAGGGGGGGCGTGGGGGGACTGGAGAGTGGGCGATGACTAACACTCAGCCTAAACAGCTGCTGCTGTACTTGAGTTTTGCCCGTAAGTAATCTTATATCCGTTCCCATTCTCCTCCAAGTCCTACTCTGCTCTTCTTCTACATTTTCTTCTTTGCCTCCTCAGCATTCAGCCCTTCACCCAGTTCCACTGACAAGCCCTCTGCATTTTCTCAGCCCCCCAGACAGCGAGAAAACAGACTGGCGACAGATGTAGAGTGACCTCTGTTAAAATAAAATCCACCGCAAAAGCATAATGCTGTGGTTCACAGAAAACAGCAGGGGTTTGACAACAGCTTTGATAAAGAAATAAATGCTTTTGTTGTTAGAATTAGTTTCTTACAGCTGAGGGCCCTTGCAAAGGTTACACCCTCTCTCATCTCTTCATTTCATCCAGGCTTGGTTATTGCAATAGCCTTTATTTGGGCATCAGCCAGGCTCTGCTTTCCCATCTGCAACTTGTCCAAATTGCGGCAGCTCGACTCCTAACGGGCACACACAAACAAGGCCATATTTCCTTGGTTTTGGCTTCCAGGCACTGGCTCGCAGTGTGTTTTAGAATTAGTTTTTAAGTTTTTGCTTGCTTTTTAATCTTTAAACGGGTTAGCAGCTTCTTATCATTCTGATCTGTTAACTATGCACACTCCCAAGAGATTACTGAGCTCAGCTCACCAGATGTTTCTGGTTGTATGGAGAAGCAGATTAAGGCACAGAGGAGATCAAGCCTTTGTTGTAGCTGCCCCTAAACTTTGAAACAGCCTGATCCTTCACATCACGACTTCAGCAACACTCGACATCTTCATAGCATGCTTGTAAACTCATTAATATTCCTTGGCACTGAAACCAGACTTGACATTTGTTTGTCTTCTGTTTGTTTTTGTTGTTTTTATTCTTTTAGTTGTACAGAACTTTGGTCAGTGTTTATTGTATTTTTTAAACGTTTTTGTAAAAAAAATTGACTTGACATTAAAATGTATTATGCAAAGAAATCATTTCTTTAACTAGAAAAGAAGTGGGGGGGGGGGCAATCTTTTGTTGTATTTTGTAGCTGAGTGCTCTATATCTTCATTAGTAATTTAGGATCATTATATAAACATGTGAGTCCTACAGGTTTTGCCTTTAACAAGAATCAGAATCACATACTAAGTTTGTTAGGGTTACTGAAGTGTAACATCTCAAACCAGCTTCCAGCTTCCAGACACATGACCGTGATCATGAAACTGATTTTTGTTAACTTAACCTTCAACTACACAAATATATGTAGTTGACACTGTGCACCTCTAACCACCATCATAAACTATTTAGAGTTTTGGAAATGCTAAAAATAATGCACACTCTTCCTTATATCTATATTATTGCTCTTAATATCTTCCCATACACACTGCTTAACAAATGCATTCTGAACCATGACATGTTACACACTGAGACTTAGTCAGGGAAACATTATTGTCATATTCTAAAGGTATATCCCCTTAGCTTTATTTTCCAATGCATGGACTGCAAATATGAAGTCATAAACCTTCAAAAGCTTGTCGTAGGTAACAGCTGGGGTGGCAAACAGCAAACCACAAGGTTATATAACCAGTTTGACTTTTTTTTCCATTTCATTTTACTTTCTTTTTGACTCTACTGCAGCTCTATAATTAGGTTTGGGCTTAAAGTTAGGCATTTAATTGAGTGATTGCATTTAGCCACCAAACCATGTGTTTGTAGGTTTAAGGGAAAGAACATTAAAATACACACTTTCAACTTAAACCCTAAACTTCTGCAAACCTCTTCCATCTGCAACACACTTCTCTGATTTTACCTTGGTTACCCAGGTTTACACTTCCTTGGTTACCATGGGTACACGTTCTGATACCATAACAACACCTGTGGAGCCCTTTAACCCACAGTGTCATTGCATGGTTTTCTGATTTCAATGATCTCTGGTTTGGTCCTATTGAAGTGCCTTGAAGATTGAAAAATACAAACTACAACTATGGTTACCCGCTGCTTCATGAGAAGCTTGTGGGTCTTTACTAAGCCTCAGTGGGTGAGGAGTTAGAATTGAGAACAGGTTGCTTCAGCATGTAGACATGTGTGTAGTTTCTAAATCCTGCAATACACAATTACATCTGCTAAGCTATTAGACGTTCACAGTTAGGCAGGGCAGTGGTACAAATTCTCAGATAATTTTCACTGTATTGCTTATTTAAGAATAAACATAAATAATTCTGTTCTATGTCTATGTTTCCTTATATACAATCTCACACATATAATAAAGTAGTAATTAATATATATCAATATATTATTGCATGAGTACTCAGTTCTCATAGCTTGCATGATACCTGCAATTTTGATTATATGGTTAGCGCTATGGTTAACACATTAGCAGTGAACTCCATTTTTTATCAGTAACACATTTATCATGACTTATCAAGCCACAGTCCCCGATTCACACTAACAGTGTGTGTTGCTGTTGCTTGTTTTGTTTTGTTTTATACACGTAGTTTAGTCTATCACACAAACGTACACTCTCACATGCAATGATACATGAGGGGACTTTTTTGAGGTTATCTTTTCCAATAACGCTGGTCTTGTGACTGTATCTTCCGCAGTTGTAACACTATTACCTTGAAAAAAAAACCCCACTCCGACAGAAAAATATATTGCCACCAGTCAGCACCCAATGAGGTACACAAAGGACACTGTGATGACAACACAGAACATCTCACTAAGATGCACATATACAAAAGCTGTGACAGAGGTGTGAAAAACCACAGTTGAAAAGGGGGGAAGGAAAGATTTAGATGTGTACTGCAAATACTTTAGAGATTGTTTTCATGGTTACTGGGCAGTTAACAGAAACAGTGTCCACCACTGATGGAAGTCTCTCAGTGTGCGGCACAGATAGCAGTCGTAGATAACCAGTTACCTCTTCCTGTTGAATGCAGCGACAAGTGCACTTTCCATGACAAGATAGTTGAAAAATCTCTGCTTGATTCACAGTGGAAGAAAATCTCATTAATGTGACCAGTTTTCCTGCCTTTGGTCTCTTGTTCTCTTACTGTCAATGTCTTCTGAAGCATCATCTTGACTCTGCTTCTTCATATTTCCTCATATTCTCACAGACAAATGAGGAGACACAAGGAGACAGACAAATCACACACACATGTAGGCAGGAAGAGGATGAGAGAATCCAAGTTCATGTCCCTTCAGCATCTAGAGTAAACAAAAGTTTAAGTAAAAGCAGATGCGATGTGAGTTTTTCTGTGTGCATAGGGTGGATGTGTGTAGGCAGGGTGCACTGACCTATTTAAAAGTTTTCTGTTCATTCATGTCTGTGCCTCACAGACATGAAAGAAGAGTGTCAGCCTATCAAAATCAGTTGCAACTTCATCTGCAGCTGTATTATTATATACTTTAGCACTACCATATGGAAAGATCCATTTACTGTGTGTGTGTGTGTGTAGT
>VUQG01021512.1:44072-67167 GCA_015106755.1 Etia nguti | reverse complement strand
AGTTTTCTTGCATCCCCAATTTGGCAAATCCAACACTGAACCAGTTTCACGAAACTTAGCAAGCAGTTTGCTAACTGTAGCATGGGAGATGGGTGGTCTCGTAGGGTGTCTTGCATTGAAATCTGCTGCAATGACCCGGTTACTGCGTTCACCAGATATCAACACAATTTCGATCCGCTCCTCACGTATTAACCTCTTCGACATGTCAATGGCTGTGAACAAAGAGAAACTTGTAAATAACTCATGAAAGAATAAAGTTAGGTTGAAACCAAGCACACCATTGTTTTTCTTGTGACATTACCAATAAGTTTGATGTGTCACATGGCCCTCTTCCTATTGAAAAAACAAAAGTTGTATCCAAGATGGCCGACTTCTAAATGGCCACCATGGTCACCACCCATCTTGAGGAGTTTGCCCCCTCACATATACTAATGTGCCACAAACAGGACTTTAATATCACCAACCATTCCCATGTTGTTACGGTGTATCCAGTCTAAGCAGAGACTCTGTCCTACACACCTTAGTGCTAGGTGGTGCAGAGGATGTGCTGGGATGCTGTTCATATATTTTATGTATGATATGAATTTTTCAAATACTGCTTACACCAATGAAAAGACAACCCCCCTACTGGGGTTTTGTTTCAAGGTCTTGTATTTGTATTGGCTGCTGAAAACTCTGTGGAGCATATTGAAAGGGTGATCTGTATTTACTGCACACCTTTTGTTACTGACAATTAATCATATGAGGTAGCACTTAATATCCAAATTCATTACTTATAGTCAGTGGTTTATATATTATATAAGAAGATGTTGTTTAATATTTGAATCCTTAAAATAGCTCTCATTATGCAAGAATTCCACTGGCCTTGTTTTTTTGCAGGGGTTTGTTTGGGCATGCAGCTGGCAGTGTGTGAGTTTGCCCGCAGTGTTCTTGGATGGGAAGGTAAGTGATTGTTTAGTTCTGCTGAGGACACAGCTAAGAAACATTTGCTTCCAGTGGTTTCTAATTTAATGATGAATAAAGCTTCCACCTATTGGAAAGCTGATTTGTGCTTAGATCAGTTCATCTTGTGTTTTTCAGATGCCAACTCCACCGAATTTAATCCAGAATCCAAACACCCTGTGGTATGTTATCTTCTTTTTTTATCATGCATTTTTACTGTCCATTATCAGTTATATAATCTTGATTTGATCTCTACAGGTAATTGACATGCCAGAACACAACCCAGGCCAGATGGGTGGGACTATGAGGCTGGGAAAGAGGCGGACCATTTTCTCATCCAGCACCAGTGTGCTCAGTATGTATCTCCCTGGATCAAATGATGCCTGGATTTCTTCTACCCAATTACTGTTTATAAAATATGTTTTATTCTTCCAGGAAAGCTATATGGAGATGTGGAATATGTTGACGAACGGCACAGACACAGATTTGAGGTAGTGATCCAAACAAGGGTTTAAAGGTTTTTATCATCCAGCAAAAAGTGTGGAAATTATTTTGTAAATACAACATTTAGTAAGCAAAAAGTATTGTGTGCAGTATCATATCTAATTTTGAGATTTGATTTGAACATTATTTTGTTTTGTTGGGTCCATAGCTTTCTTCTTGAAGTACTGCAAGAACAAAACAAAAAATAAGGCCTTGAATCACAGAATCCTATCTTATTTCAGGTGAATCCAGAGCTGAAGCACCACTTTGAACAAAAAGGACTTCAGTTTGTTGGTCAGGATGTGGATGGAGAGCGAATGGAAGTCATTGAATTAGAGGGTATGGGGAAAGTGTGTTTGAAATCCAGCACCCACCTGCTGCCACAATTCTTGAACACGCTGTAGAGAAATCATGTTTGACCTCAAAATGTCCTTCGTAATGATATAAAACATTTCATCTTTGTTGTTTAAATGAAGCCTGGGGTAGCAGAAACATGTGCAGTAATACACAATTTTCTGTTTCAGACCACTGTTACTTTGTTGGAGTGCAGTATCATCCAGAGTTCACCTCCAGACCCATCAAACCTTCTCCTCCATACTTTGGTCTCCTGCTGGCGGCTGCAGGAAAACTCCAGAGCTACCTGGCCAAGGGCTGTCGCCTTTCTCCACGGTAAACACCAGCACATCAGTGACTTACCCATCCAAAAGTTATTTAAAGGAAATTAAACTGCAATGGTGACAGTCAAACAGTTTAGAAGTTAAGCTGTAACTGCAGCTGTAACTTTCCAGTTGGCTTATTCCATCATGGGGTTTCTCCAACCTCCAAACAGCTGAATGTTATTTCACCCTGCTCTCATTTTTCATCGCATTTAGCTGATATTTATGCTTTGATGACACTTTTAATAAGTAATCTGAGTGGTAAACATGTGGAAAAAAGATCTCTGAACCTACAACTTTGATCAATATTTAACATCAGTCATTAAACATTTTATCAATAGACCCATGCCCACACGTATTACATCTGCATTTAAAACCAATGCCATGTCACCATAATTCCCGCAGTTACAGTAAAACTGTCCCTATAATGTCTTGCTGATGTAATACTCATCTTATGAATTTACCTTTCATTTCAGGGACACATACAGTGATCACAGTGGTAGCAGCTCTCCTGAGGTGGACATCCGTGAGCTGAAGTTCCTGTCTTTGTAGAAGTAATTTTTGTGTCGTGTCGCTAATGGAGATAAATAAAACACCCTTGAAATACCCTTGCTGACTCTGCAAAAACAATATTTGTATTATTCTGCATTTTGAATTGCTTATACTTTACTGTAATAACAATTTATAATTTATGTTCTTCAAATATTTTGCCTACAGCAAAATATTAAAGATAGTGGAATTCTGTTTATTTTAGTGTTTTAAAGTTGCTGCAAAAATCGAGTATTAATAAAGGTTTTATTAGGGAACTAAAAAAAAAATGTTGCTGTAATGGAACTTGTTAAAAAAGAATACACTAAGGTACATGATGAAAGGAAAGACATCAGCCCATCAGTATAAAGTGTACTGCCATTATCATTATGATGTTCTGGTAAAATATTGAGAAGATGTGTATTTTGGAGTTTTTCAGAGAAATATTTTTCAGAGAGACTTTCTGAGAATTATTTGGTAAGTTTTTAGGAATTGAAGCATCTGAGAAAGGGTTGGGTGGGATTACATATATTGGGAATTACTGATAAATTTACCTTTTTTAAATTGTTGTAATTGTATGTTAGTTTTTTCATGTGTATTTCCCCATAGTTTTAATACTGCCTTTGCTTTTAAACAGTCTTTCTCTGTATTACATCCAAATCTGTATGGACATGAGGCTGTGACTCTAGGGTGAAAATGTGAAATATTCTGCTCTGATAATGTAAACGATTAAGGCATGAATCAATCACATGGATGGAGGGTTTTAATTTGTGCATGTAAGCTGTTATTTGATGACTTGTTCACTTTGGAGCGTCATTAGTTTGTGAAGCCCTAAAACTGAACTGACTAGTTCAGGTTGCATAACTTTGCCTATGACCAGTAAACACGATTGCCCTTTACTGCTATTTCTGACTAAGAACTGTTTAAAATTAAATATGCTGATGCACAGTCATCTGACAGCTGGGGAAATTTAAGCAACCTTTGCAACAACAACAGAATAAAATTAAAACTATGATCTCAAATGGATCTTGAAGCATCCGTAAAAGCAACTAGTAGGTTATTACTATCAAATGTCCCTCTTGCATTTTCAGTCTACTGAGTAACATGAGATCTCATTTTGTTACCGTTGTGTGACCCAAATGCACTGAAATGCCATTTATTTATTAAATTTAGATGCATGTGTTATGCAGCATGTCTGTTATTTTTTTTTGGGGGGGGGGGGTATCCTGGAGTATATTACCCATTCAAGCTGTAAGTATGTGTGAATGACTTTTCATAAATACGCTGGTGTTGTCAAAACTGCCTAGGGATGGACTCATTATCCTACTAACCAGGACAGTGGAGAGGAAGCTTGTTGATCTCCATGGTGCCTTCATGTAACTTGAACCCGTTCCATCACTGCATAATGTTGAGAGGTCACGGTCACTTTACATATAACTGTGAGACCAGTTTGGCTTTCCCAGAGGATAAAAAGCGACATTGTTATCAACTTCCCTTTTCAGATCCTCGCTGCACATACAAGATCATAAAGTGATCAAAACAGCTGCAAATAGTATGCCAACTGTTAGAGTTGCCCACAGTCACCCTCATTTTGTATGTTTGTTGATGATGACGTCCCTACTGGCTATCAACGACAGGAAACTGCACAGTTTCCCTTGATAGGTTATTTTATGCAGCCACTACTTCCTTAAACTTCCCCCTTTCCCACATCTGGCCCTCCCTTTGTCCTTGTGCTCTTGCCCCTCCTTTAGTCAAGTATCAACAAGCAACCTTTAGAAGTACACGCCCCTGCAAAGCCACGCTCGTGTACAAGCTTACTGTACTAGTTAAGATCAGCAGCTCAAATGGATTGACTTTGTGGGGCAGATTTTTCTACATACCTGCCTTCGTAGAGGATTTGATGAGCCACCATGGGAATGAGAATGAGAGCTGTACTGCAGTCACAAAAGCAAAGAAGTTTGGGATGGCTGTGAACACTGCCGCTGCATTGGTAGTGAGATTAATAAGGAGTGGCTTAATGCTTGTTTCTCAACATTTGGATTGTCAGAGTTAAGAAAGCAACTGGTGGTAAGCTTGTGTGTGGGAGATAGTCTCCATGAAGTTATGTCTCTTTCTTTCTCTCCAGTCTCAGTAATCTCTCACTATATTTGCTTTTAACCATTTCTAATCTTTATGACAATCTGTTTTTCTCTTTCCCAGAGCTTGTGCACACCTTCATATCTCCAAAAACTGTAATTCCTGTCTTAATCTCTTGTAACTGCCTGCAACAATGGACCTGACGTTGTGGCAGTACCAGTTCAGGATCATCATGCTGGGCGATTCCACTGTGGGAAAGTCCTCCCTGCTGAAACGCTACACAGAGGACTTGTTTATGGAGTCCATCAACCAGACAGTAGGTGTTGATTTCTACGTTCACTTCCTGGAGGTGGAACCGGGGGTCCGTGTAAAGCTGCAGTTCTGGGACACAGCAGGACAGGAAAGGTTCAGGTATAGTTGATCTTTAAGATGTCTGCAGTCTACAATGATATGAGCTTTATGTTGGATTCCAGGTAGCATTTATGTCTTTTTTTAATGCTTTAGGCCACATTACAAGGATCCTGTTCAAATAATGAAAATTAGAGACACTTTTGTTGTGTGCGACAAATGAACTAGGGCCTATTCCATTCACAATAGAGTTATTTTGCTTTGTTTACTTTCAGCTATGATTGTGTATCCACCCTGTCAGTGTCACAAGATAGGTGTGTACTGTGTACAGAAATGCAGTTTGTGCAATACTTTTAAATTGAAAATTGAGCTCTTTTAAATTTAATATTTTCCAGGCTCAGCGTATTTAATGAAAGAACTAGGAGAAACATGCTTCATTCTGTCTCCAAATCCTTTGTTTTCCAGTTCTCCAGCTGAATGAACTGAAACAAATTGCAAACTACGCCTGTTTGCATTTAACTTCACTCTGGATGGGATCTATAATCCCATTAAGTGAACCAAAGGCTTACCCAAATTAGCTTTTTTTTCAGAAATATCTGTGTAGATGAAGTTTTCACCACCTGACAGTTTAGATGACCTTAGGTTTAAACATTCAGTAAATCACGGGGGAACTGTTTGTATGAATACTTATCCAAAAGAGCTGAAGTTATACACAGCAGCTGTTAATTGCTCATGAGAACAGGAACTAAATTTTGATTCTGTTTGCCAGTGTGGGTTTCTCTCATCTCTCTTAAGATTTTTTTCCCCTTTGTCTCACTTCTTTCCTCAGATCAGTGACCCGCTCTTATTACCGCAACTCAGTTGGAGGCATGCTAGTGTTTGACATCACCAGTCGAGCCTCCTTTGACCATATTAAAGACTGGCATGCTGAGGTGTGCGAGCGAGTACAGCCACATAAGGTTCTGTTCATCCTGGTGGGTCAAAAGAATGACCGAGATGCTCACAGGGAAAGGGCGGTGAGCCGAGAAGAGGCAGAGAAGCTGGCCCAGCAGCTAGGAACGCCCTACGTGGAGGCCTCTGCAAAGTCTGGGCAAAATGTAAAGGAGTCCTTCGAGCTCCTCACTCGACGAATCTACCAGGGACTATTGAGTGGAGAGATAGAGCTGCAAGAGGGCTGGGACGGAGTCAAGTGCACTGCCCCACAGGCACTACAGTTACAGCGAGCCAACATACCTAAGCCAAGAACAGCAACCAAGGACAAGAAAAAGTGTTGCGGTTAAACTGTGGACATGTGGTGCCCATCTATGTGAACTCACGTGACTGTAAAAGCAATAAGTAACTGTGAGCAGGTTGGATTGGTGGTGGCATATTACCCTGAGGCACAAAAATCATAAAACACGTTGGTATAAAAAGCATTTTTGCACATTTTTTGTGAAGATGAATCTTTTAGGACTATAAGATGCTGGTATTTTATTTTGTTTTGGCTCTGTGAAATAAAATAGGGAAATAGGTCAGCTTAGGGTTGAATTTTTTTCTGTAACTGATATTTTTACACTTTTTGCTTTTTTGCCATCAGCAGGTCATGTGCTTGACTCCTGTTGTATTGATTATCATTTAATGAGACTGAACTTTTCACTGTAAAGTCTAATAACCTTTCCGATCTTGGTATAGCATCACCATTAGGTTAAAATTTAAGTTTGCTCAATGTCACTTGTAACACTGAGCTCAAAATATGCATCACAAAGTACTCAAAGCTGCTAGTGAAACTGTAGACTTTTAATAGAAAAATCTATATTCTTTATTTATAAGAGAAATATGGTAATTCTCTCTTTAGTGAGATGCCAGGTCCACAGCATATTACGCTAATGGACTTATGAGGTCATAGCTAACCTCGGTTCAGCAGGGGCAGGGGCTGTAATATGACAAGTTGTTTGTTCTTTTCTCTAATTTGTCTAATGGGTGCTAAAGATGTAATTGTGTCAGAGTCACAATTATTCAAAAGTGAGAGAAGAAATGAACAAATCTCAATTATTGAATTCTCTACCTTGAGACCCGTACACTGGAAAAGTGGTTCCACCAGCCTGGAGGTTGAGGTGAAGAGGTAGTCTGCACAGCTCGTGTCCACACAGACATTACAAAAAGCGGTTTGCAAGCAGGTTTATCATTTTTAGGGGTCAAAAGTGAGAGGGTTGGAGCCACTGCTCCACAAAGGTGTTCTGTATTTTCCTTTGGACCAATTTCTTGGATGCATATCTGAGATTCTGTCTATATTGTTTGTTCTGCTGGCAGCAGCTAAGGTACTTGGTCCCTTGGTTGAGATTACAAATATTGTCTTGAGCCTTCATTTGTCTCTTGAATTATTCTTATGAGCCTTAACAGTTGTCTTGTAACATTACTAGTAAACATATCCTTTGAGGAACTGGTTATCTGTAGGTGTTTCTGTGGAAATTCATTAAACCTCTCAGGTGCATATACAAATTGGGGTTTTTTCCCCCAATGTCTCTGCAACTAAAACAAGGTCATTAAATAATGGCTGGTACCCATCTGCTGTTTCTGAATATCTTTCTTTGTCCTTGGTTGTCTGCAAGTGTGCAGGAAGTCCATTTAATCACATCTGAGCCTTTGTGGTATATTAATGTAATACACAGTGTGGCAATTCTACATCTACTAGGTAGCTAACTAATAAATGTGAAACACCATCTCAGATAATTAACGTATCCATGTAATTTAACCAACTTAAGTCTGACAATACATACACCAGACTCCAACCTTCTGACTGGTAATTTCAGTCATTAATTTTCTTACAATGAGAGTCTTCCATCTGAAGTTTATGTCTTATTTGGATGCAATTTTCCAAAGTAAAAATAAAGACCAAAACGATATGCTAAAATCAATGTGTTAAGGTTGGTATGGTAGTTTTCATTAATGATACACAACAGCACATAATCATGGACAACAACCCACAGAGGAATTTGGTAGTCCACACCTCAATTAACTACAAAAAACTATAAATAACTATAATGATAATCGTTGCATGAATAGAGTTAATAAAACAGGGGAGTCCCAATCAAACCTATACTTTACTTGCAAGATATCTGGTCTAATAATAAATCTCCAATTGAGAAAGGTAAAACCAAGTATTTTAGTAAGGCACATGAGTCAGGTAACACTGACATCCAAGTAATGAACGATACCAAGGAAGTATTTGAGTCATTTTTTATTGACAAAAATGCAATGGAGTTCTGCCAGGTTTAGCTTAATGGCAACAATACAGAATCAAACATACAAAGACCACTATTGTGCAATGACTCTGGCAAAACACTTAAAACTTACAGAGCTATGACAATGAAACATTAATGTCAAGAAAAATACATCCACCAATACCACCTCTCTATTCTTTAGTCAAAAAAAAAACAAACAAAACAAAAAAACCCCATCCCAGTTGATAGGAAAATAAAAGAGAATGAAAAAAAATAACCACTAAGGTACGACATCTTAGTTGTGCTACTTTTTGGTTGTCTTGCGGATCAGTGCCATTCTCTGAAACGAAAATAAATTAAAACAATTAGGCCCAGTGTTCATTATAATACAAACCAAATTAACCATACTGACAAATATGAGATCAGCAGTTACTCTCTAACATTTACAGTAATCTAACATGTGCAGCAGAGACAACCGCTCACCTGTTTGTGGGCCTCTGTGGTACAAGCCTTCTTGAACGGCCGGATCTCATCTGAGCCATAACCAGGAATCCACATGTTCCACTGGCGCTCTGAGAAAAGCAATGCACAATGGCAGCAGGACACAGACTTTAACAGGCTCCTCGGGATTTACGATAGATACTGTTATCGAAGCGATCGTATCTGGCAAATAACCCAGTCTATAAGAAAAGATCTCATTTCCATCTCATTTTCAAAAATGGTTATATATGTTTTCAAGGCTTTTACAGTAAATAATTTAAACTCCCTCTGTGATATTCAAACTATGTGCTTTATGTGATCAGTTTACCTAACATTTATCTGAAACCATCTACAAATATTAAATTAAGTTCTTATCATTATTATTAATTTAAGTGATAAAAAATCCATTCATTACATACATTTTTTTATGCATATGTCTGCTAAATCACCTTGTGCTCTCAAAGTAACAACAGAATTTGAATATAAATAGCCAACAGATAATAGCAGCAAATAAATAATTCAAATCAAATTCTCATAAGGCATGTAGCACTGAATTAAATATAAGCCTTGATAATATTTCTGTAAACAGCTGCCAACCAATAACTGCAGAATAACATTCACATTCTTACATTTTTTGTGAGTGCTCAAGGCAAACAGTACAACCTGACAAAATAAAGAATGACCCAATCACTCAAAAACGTCACAAGCAACTTACCTAGATGTAACTGAACATCTTTCACCTCCAAGGTGTTGGACTTGCGATGGCGTGCCAGCTGACAGGCTGCCGTCACTACACTCTCTATAAAATCATCCGCAATTTGTAGCAGCATCTGAGAAGAAAACAGGGATTTTCAAAACCAGACAGCGAAGTGGAGAAACCATCCGTTTCACTATAGCTTGAAAACCATCATATTTTCAGCTGTTAACAGCATTAGGCAGGTTTTAATTGCAAATGATGGAAAAGGCTTGAAAGCAACAAAATTTAAATGTTATTCAATACAAAGAAGATGCACTGTTCGTAAGCTTTACTGTCTAGACAAAAAAATCTTGCACAATTTATTAATCCAGTTGAAACTACTGACAAACCTCCTCAACATCCTCATCTAGCTGCTCATTTGGGTCAATCTCTCTCACCAGGTCCTGCAGCTTTTTCTTACTTAGCACCTGGGGAGAAAGAAGATGCATCCATCATCCTTTAATGAAAGCTAATGGGTGCAGTCGTGTGGTCTGCATAAGAGCTTAATGATAGTAAGAGATTGCAAAAATACAATACAAAACAGTTTTCTCACATTTAAAGCAAGGAGCCATAAGTTTTGCACTGATACTTTCATGATATTTCATGTAAAAAAATAAAATAAAATAAATCTTCATGTAAAACAAAACACCCTCACAGTCTTTGGCATTTTAAGATGTAAAGTCAGTACGTTATTACACAGATCCTGGCCTTTGTTTCTGCTAAGCAAGAAATTAACTAACCTGAGACCCCTCTGGACTACTTCTACCCGCAGGGCCTGGTGGCAGACCCTTAACCACTGTCACAGTGCTGTTAGCCATGCTGGTGGCTAAAGGAAAAGCAGAGAGACTCTGAAGCGTCACCGGGGGGCAAAACAGTTGTGGTAGGTCTCTCTCGAACCCTCAGCAGCAAGCTGAACTCAGATGTGAGGAATTACCTGCTTACCAGGACCACAGCCGTGAATCTGAAATTAAAAAGTCAGAAATTAGAGTTACTACAGAAATTAATCAAAGGTTGATCAAGCTGTTTAGGGTGAATGTCAGGACATTCATAAAAAAGGCTTGTATCATTACCTTTACCAATTACACTCAAAAACGCTGAATTTATGTCTATGTAGCCTCTCAATTCTCAGAGCTTGAAAAAAGGGGGAAACTGTCTTTGGGTTTGTGAAGACAGATCTTCCATTTAAGAGGCTTCTTCAGCTGTAAAGACAAATGGTGGGATGTCCAGATATTTAACCCGTACTAGGGATCGTCCCCTTTGGAGGTGGTCCTGAGAGTCGTTGACCGACTACTGATCATGGGAGTCATCGCAAGAGCCAAAGTGTGAAAAAAGGCGTGGGTCATTTCCATCACTGGGGGATTAGGGCAAAACCACTCTTGCCCACTCCATCATGTGACCTATTGAGATTATGACCACTGTGAACAACCATTATTGATATACTTAGGACGCCAGGTATCAACAAACTACAATGCAGTCTTAAGATCCCTTCCCAGTAGTTTCACCCTTAACCCCTCAGTGATGGTAATGGGCCACTCCTTTATTCACACCTTGGTTCATGTGATGATTCACATGATTAATAGTCGGTCAACGACTCTCAGGACCACGTAAAGGGGAAAATTCCTGGGACTTCCCACCTTTTGTTTTTAAAATTGAATAAGCCTCTTGGATAAAACG
The DNA here is from genome assembly GCA_015106755.1 of Etia nguti. NCBI lineage: Eukaryota > Metazoa > Chordata > Actinopteri > Cichliformes > Cichlidae > Etia > Etia nguti. The sequence continues at coordinate 56,044 of VUQG01021512.1, read as the reverse complement.
TCTTCACAAACCTAAAGAAGTCCAGCTGCTTTCTTTATTCAAGCTCTCAAGACTCTTGGTTTTAAAGTAAAAATAACACGAAGTTTTACCATAACACCCGGTGCTTCATATTTACAATGTAAAGCCTTTCAGCTTTAGTTGATTTTATTTGTTGTTTATAACATCTATTAATGACTCTAATACCTTTACAATACTGAAAGTATGCAAAGACCCAAGCCATGCAACTTAGCCGGCAAACAATGGCATGGGTCTACTGAAAACATTAATCGAGTTAGTGAAAAAAAACACGACACTCAAAATATAAAAACAACAGACCATGAATTAATCATGGCCGTGGAGTTTCACCGAATAAAACAAACAATAAAAAACACACCAAAGTTTGCGCTAACATTGGTGCTAAAAACAATAGCGGCTAACGTTAGCAGCGAATCCGGTGGAGAATAGATATGGAGGCTAAATCTTAAAACTGTGCGTCGAACTGTCAACTTACTCAGTTTAACAAACACTATCTGTCCATGCTTCGGTGTTGCTGTGATGACAAATTTGTTGTTTGACACAAAAATCGTCTCTCACGTTACCCTTTGGGTAGCTGGAAAAATAATCGAGGTTTCCTTTCAGTACTTCCGCTTTGTTGATCTCTGTTTCCTGTGGACGTCGTAGCCCTGCGTCCTCTACTTTGCCGCCTGCTGGATGTTTCCTGGAATTACAACAACAAAAACTCGGATTGATCTTTTAATAAAGTAGCGTTTCTATGTCTTTAGTAACTACACTTCGCATTCAGGTCAGAGAGTGTATGTGTATGGGCAGAGTGACGTGAGACAATTTTACCAAAAAATAAAAGTTTACATGTTATATAATATACAATAATATAATAACATAACCCAGATCCTTAATCATAAATATAGACTTATTCCTTTACCTTCCTTTTCTACAGAATACAGTGCAAAAGTCTTGAGTCAACCGTCATTTTTCAAAAATATTTTTATTATATTTATTATTATTATATTATGTTTATATATTTTATATTTTGCTCTCAATGAGTTACTTTCTTTAAAAGTTAATTGAGCAATAGTTCTCTCATTTTCATTTTTCTAGTTCTTTCTCGTTCATTTTCACTCCAATCATTGCACCTGAACATTTTCAAATAATTTTGGTGCGCCTTGAGGCAACTTTGCGTTGCAGAAATAAAATCGAATTTAAGTAAAATATCCGATGAAACTGGACAAGCAGAAGACAAATAGAGGTGGTAGGTCCAACAAGCTTCATACAGCATATGAACAATATCTGAAAGTCATGTGCTTAAGAAACAGAAATCCAGCAAGAGAGATGTAATTGGAGAGATGTAGCTGGACCTTCAGTTGATCCATCTACCGTTCACTGAAGCCTCGTCAGAAATGGTCTCAGTGAAACAGGGTGAAAAGGCTGAGTTACGAGAAATTACACAAAAACTGCACTGAAAATCAGTGGCAACAGGTCTTACGAAGTGATGAATCCAAATTTGAAAATTTTCATTCCTCGTCAATAGGTACAGTGGAGGTCAGGAGAGCGAAACAAAAGTGAGTGTCTCAGCCATCTGTAAAACATAGTGGACGCTCTGTCACGGTTTGGGGCTGCATTTCAGCCAGTTTGTTTGGGGATTGTATAAAACTGGTGGAATTATGAACACAGAAAAGTAGAACACAGATTTTGATCCACCATGCAATACCTCTGGAAAGTGTTAGCAATTGAATGGTAAAAGATTCATGTTTTAGCGTGACAGTGATCTCAATCACACTACCAATGCAGTGAAAGCCCACCTGAATAGAAAAACAAAGACATAACAGGGCTCTGTCAGCCATGGACAAGCCTCCCCAGAATCTGGACCTCGACGGAGAACATAAAAAAAGGCTGCCAACATCCAGAGAAAAGCTTTGAATGTCCTTAAAGAGGCTGGGAGAACTATTCCTGAAGACTAGCTAAAGAGATGACAAGAAAGCTTGGTTAAGAGAGATCAGGTTGTATTGAAGAATAAAGAAAGAATGTGTTGAATTTAAAAAACTCTGTTTTTGCTTTATTTTAATGTATGTTTGTGCGTTTCAGTAAATCAACTGCACCTCTTTCCCATTTTCCCAGCAAAATGTAAAGTAATGAGGAGTGGCTCAATAATTTTGTAAGGCACTGTAGTCATTTTTTAAAAAAGTAATATGTTGTTTCAAGGCCAAAAATTTAACAAAACATTTCTTTGTTGTTGCTTTTTACTTTATTGATGTATTCATCCACAGTGAACAAATACACAGTAATCTCAAAATATTGCCCACAATATCCCCAAACCCCATGAATGTCCACTGCCCATTTACACCACGGTCTATAAATGCCACCATCGCTAATAATAACAATAAAAAACATGCAATAAAAACATTAAACCATGAAGTGTTTGACAACATTTGCAGTGAAACGGCAATGATAATGAATTACCAATCACTCCCTCAGGGCGCTTTTTAGGGAAAATGGATTTTTATGTTTATCCAGTTCATTCTACTAAATGGAGACATAACAGCAGACGAGTGCAAATAACATTTTATAGGTTTTTGACAGGTAGTCTCTTTGCTCGGCTGTCTTGCATTGTTTTTTAACGAGCTGTCTGCGGGTATTCAGATGACTCAAACATGTGTAGGTCAGCGCATCTGAGGCCCGAGCCACAGAGTCTGCGGTTCAGCTCCGGTTAACAGCTAATCAATCAAAGGTCAGAGAAAATGAAGCGTAAAACGCTGTGCTTCCCCGGTTTTAGATAGCACGCTCTGCGGTAAGGTGTCACAAGTGCTTTCACATTCCGGTGAACTTGTGCAGAAAAACACCGACCTTAACGAGTTCAGACGTGACGGACTCCAGTCCCCTAAGAGACAAGTGACGCACCGCGAGTGAATTTCATTATTGGAGCAGCAGCAGCGGCGCTTGTTTCGTTTACTGAGTTTACTTTCGTTCACTTGCGTTCACTTTACAGTGTTTCTTGTGTATGCCTATCAGCACAAATGAGTCACAACATATACGTAACAAGACTTGTATTTATGGTTTGGTGTTGACTGGTTGTTTATTTTTCTTTTAATGCTGGCTGGATTTTCAACTTTTTTTCTTTGAACGCGCTTCCTGAAAAACACACAAAGACGAAAGCCACACCTACACCGTGTTATACATATATACTGAGCAAACTTTCATTTCGCCTTAGAAAGTGCGCAGGAGCTCACGACGTGTTCTTTGATATTTGTGCTGATATTGTTTTCCCACAGCCATGAAAGCGCTTCTACTTGCTGCAGTGGTCTCCCTGATTCATGCCAGTTATGGTAAATATTTTTCATATTCCTCATGGACTTTTATGCAGTCCTCTCAAAGAGCTCAATATTATTTGCTCGTCTGTAATGAGATATTGGTTTAATCTTTCAGCGGGGTTCTGGTCTTCCTTTTTTTCATAAAAATATTCATACAGCTGAAGCCCCTGGGCTTCGTGTGGTGTCTGCTCGCCTGTTTGTCTCCTTGTCTGTGTGTCTCTTAGTTGATCTGTTCTCTTGAGGAAAGGCTTTGTTTTCCTCTTCTGTCACACTGATGGGTTTTCCCTTGCGAGACACAGAGTGAAACAGGAAATGTTGTTAGAATTATCGAGAGACTAACGCTAAGAGCAGCTAAATGTTTTATGTAGTGTGTGCAGAGGCCAGCCTCGCATTCAGTTCTTGTAAAAAAAATATGTAAACCATGTTATGCAGCACTTATTGCCTGAAGTGAAAGAGAATCAGTCTCTGTTATCAACAGTATCCGTAAAGCAGAAAAACCTGTTGGTCATGTGCTTGTGGTGTTTTTATGAGTACTCCAAGGTTCTCCAGGAAGAAAGCTGTTTTGAAAGCAGTGCTCAGGAGGTACACCCACCTCCCCAGTGCAGGCTAGCAACCTCTCACTTAATCATCTGTTATGTCTGTCCACATGCAGCATCTTTGCTCATCAAAGGGCCAACTGAGCCAGTTTTGGAGGGAGACACGGTCACGCTGGAGTGTCTATACACAGACTCGGACCTGAACATCAGCCAGGTCCACTTTGAGGTCTTCTCCAAGGTGAGCTGGGAGCAAATATGTGGATGGGTGAAAAAGGAAAGGAGTGCACTTGAAAATATCACGATGCGCATGTCACAGTTCTGTTGGTAATGTTGGAGATTTTGTATCCCTGAGAAGGAGCTCACTGCTATGATTTATTACTATTCCTAAAGTTCGTTTTTTAAAATACAGATTACACTTGCTTATAACTATCAAAAGCTAGGTAAACATTGTCACTTCATAACATGTAACTCATTAAATGTGATGCACCACAGCAGACTATTTTATTCCCAGTAATGACAATGATTATGTAACTTTTCCTCCTGAATTTGATATTTCAAATGTAATCAGATGGCTGCCAAGTAATAATTCAAGACATGTGATTTTTATTTATTTTTTTATATTTAATTAAATCATATTTAACTTGCTAGGGATGTGATTACTGTTGTATAACCTTAGACTGCTAATGTGTATAACTAGCATATTAATTTATTTTCTCTGAGCTTATGTAAGCTCGAAGAAGTAATATGCAGCAGAGAATTTTCATTACTGAAAAGTAAATATAAAAGAAGACCTCTCTTTTTCTTTTTATTTCCTTCTTTCTCTTTAACAGTACATGCAGGGCTGGCGTCCCATTTTGGAGAGAAATATGGAGAGATTTTTTTGCTTCTACTCACTGAAGATCCAACAGCTTGCAGACAGGCTAGTGCTGTCTATTCCCCGCGCAGGAAGGTACTACGAGGGGCCCTACCGCTGTGTGTCCAATGACGAAAACGTGACCGAGCCAGACAACTCCTCGCAGCCCCTGTCCTTCAAAGTGCATTGTGAGTGTGTCGGGTGGTGTGGGTGGGAGCTGTGAGGAACAATGACTCTGTGACGCTGTGTTTTCCTTTTGACAAATAATTAACCTTAGATCTTTATGGCGTGTGTGTGTGTGTTTGTGTGTGTGTGTGTGTCTGTGTGTTGTACATGTCAAATAGGCTTCTGCAAAAATCTAGATAAATATGTGAGTAGAAAATAATGCATGGTATTGTTGAATTTCACTTTCAGTAAGGAAAACGCTGGACCATTTGAGATTACTAGTATTGCTAACAAAGGGACAAGGATAAAACACCTAAATATACACCGGTAAACAGTCTAAAACAATTGAACAGATAGACTGCGAAACCAATTTCCGTCATATTTCCCACCCAGCAGGAGGTAAAGACAATCTTTCAGACACTGTGGACACAGCTCTCTTCACAGTGAGGGATAGAAAAACATATTAAATATTAATAGACATATCTATACAATGGGACTGGAGAAGTTGCACAACAAAAACAACAAGAAGTAGAGCTCCGATGCAAATATGTACTCTTACCTATGAAAGATCGACCGCAGTTGCTTTTTTTTTTTTTTTTATTTGCTTCAGATAAACAGAGCCACGTCCCCAGCGGGGCGGCTCTGGCTTTAAGGTATCCGCTATCAATGCAAAGTTTCATGAAATGTCATTCATGGCATGGCTAGTCAGATTTTCAGTGCCCTCTATCTTCTCAGCGGCCATCGAATCGACCATAATGTTGTTTGATAGGCTCCTCAGCCTCACAGGGGTAATCAATATGAGGAAAAGATTAGAATGGAGTGTAGGACCGAAGGAGACAGAGGAGGAAAGAAGCCAAGAGCTGGATGGACGTGGGCCATCTATTGAGATGGAAGAGAAAATGAGCCATTATTCACAACATTGCCTCTCTAAAGACTTCAATAAGATGAAGCCTATTATCATTATTATTGACCGCTTGGTACAGTCTATACCACAGGGAAGCATTCATACTTAAGCATTTATGCTCAAATATACTTAAAATATCTGAGTGTTTACCAGCTGCTGCCACTGCAAACATATGTTCAGTCACGGCCTGAATGCTTGACAAAGTTGTTTCAGCGTACATTAAATTTCCTGCTTCATTAATGCCCGATCACACTTTCTCATTCCCGACTGCGTCTTAGATATGAGCGAGCTGTCACTGTCCAGGGAAGGCTACACCGGCTACCTGGGTGTCCCACATGAGCTGAAGGTGCGACTCGGAGACGACGTGGTGGTGAAATGCTCTGCCAGCTCATCAGAAGAGCCGAGCTACTTCTGGTACAAAGAGGTGAGAAAGCCTCGGGAGCGAGCACAGTGGTAGTGCCCTCATTATGCTTTTGGAAACTTGTCATTCTCTCTCTCTCACCACTCTCTCCCTCTCTCTCAGTTTGACCTCTTTTTTTTTTTTTTTTCTGTCCTGTCTTCTTCCATTCTCACCCAGTCTCTGCTGGCTTCTTGCCTTTGTTCAGGCACTCTCTTAGTTTTCTCTCCTCCTTTTCTGTTTCCCTTTCTGACTTTGTCAAGCCACTTGTTTCCCCTTGCCCGCCGTCTTTCCATCTCCTTCACAGAAGAAGTGCTCTGTATTTAAGTGACCGGTTGGCTTGGGCATACCACTCGCTGGGGATTGCAGCTTGCCCACTTACAGAGGATTAATAGTTTAATGAGGTCTAGACAAGAGCCAGTCAACCTGAAAACAATTATGCGGATAGATTTCTAATGATTTTTTTTTTTTCAGTGTTTGGTTAACCGGCATTGAATTATTCAACTGGGCTCTTTGCTGAGCGAAGAAACTCTTGCCCAAGGGAAATTAAGACATCGCAGTGTAAAATGCCAAACTGACAACTGGCATGGAGTCCAAGAATAAGTTGATGAGTCAGGAAATACACCGAGTCTTCGCGGTGGGAAAATTATATTATGCTTTCAAGGTGTCAAAATCGCAACTTCTGTAAGAAGTGTAGTGAAGCTATGCAACTATTAAGACATCTTGGGACAGGCAGACATACTTGCCAAGTTTCCCCTTTTGTTATTCCTCTTGATAAGTTGGCTTAGGGTTAATATGCTTGTTAAAGGGTCACTGCTAATCCGGGTTTTAAATGAGCTTACAAGTCCAAATCCAATTCAGTGGACATTTTATGCTGTTAATATTGTTTGTCCTCCACATGATCATACATAATACTCCAAGTTTTTTTGTGGTTATTTAATGTACAACACTGTCACTTTGATGAAGACTAATAATTATAATCGGTAGAAGTGACAGTGCCCGGTATTGTATGTGCTGACAAATCACTTGAGACCATTAGAAAAATAGGAATTACGCATTCAGGGAAATAATACGACAAAACAAAATGTTCATGTCACAGTTTATGTGAGCACGCGCGTGTGTGTATGAATTTTTCTGTCTGTGTCTGCAAGCCCACTGTATCTTTGACAGAAATGGATGTGGGGTAGAAAGTGGCGTCAGAACGGCACAGTTTGACAGACAGCCGCCGTGGGCACATTGGCCCCCGGTAATGACAGCAGGACAGAGGCAGAAACAGGCCACTGCTTTGGGAGCCAGTGGATTTGCATACAAAATGCTGCTTTGGCCAGACCTGGCCTTTATGGGAAATCCTCTTAATTCAGATCCATTCAAATTGAAATGGACTTTCTTGGCAGGAACTGTAGCTCCCAGGAGCCAAATCATTTGCATGGTGTAATGTTTTTTTTTTTTTTTTTAAACTCTCCTCCACGTTCATTTGTTTTTCAATCCTTGTGTTTGGCCTATTATTTGTTTCCTCCCATGTTGGGCTCTATCTCATAATAGTGCTGCTATTTCTGTGTCAACAATTCATCCTACTCCCTTGCCATCTCATTATGTGTTGTGTTAACAGTGTGTTGTTGCAGCATCATTCTTTGCGGATGATGGTGTTATCTGGGTTATTGACTTGTGTCGATGTGTGTTCATTCATTGGGATTACTGCTCAGGTAAATACGCTTGATTTGGGACTTTTGGGGGCTGCTCTCTGAGGGTCAAACACCCGCTGATATTTCTGTCTTTCTGTCCCATTACCAGTCCATCTGTTTCTTCCAGTCTAGATTTCACTTGCTCTCATTTCCATCCTTGCACAAATCTGCCTAAAAACGATTCCCTTTTTTCTTTTCTCTTTTTTTGTCACATGGCAGTGTATGTTCTCCATTTTATCTTGTGCGCTCAGCTAAGCGCAGTTTTAATTTGTATGTGTTTAGCTGTTGTCCTAAGGCTGTGAACAGTCTGGTAAATAAACGTATTTATGATTGTTTCATGCGGTTATTCTCCACTGTATGTCTTTCTCTTTCAGGGAAGTGACTGGGTTCTGCCCTCTTCTTCACTGAAACTGTCAAAAGTGAATGCAATGGATGAAGGACAGTACACTTGCTCAGCTGAGCATCCATCTGTGGAGTCCCTCAACAAGAAACGCACTATCAGCATTACTGTACTGCCTGGTAAGAAAAGATTTACCTGGACGAGGCCTTTTGTCCTTTGTACCGATTAAGAAAGTTCTACATTTCCTCTTTCTGAAAACTAGCTAAGGTTTCCTTGTAACTGAGGGGAAATTCATCCATCAATATTAAACATCCCCTGAGCAAAAACAAAACAAAATATTATGTTCCATTTCCTTTTCGCAGTCAAATATCACCAGAAAGGTCAGGTATTAGGATACTTTTACGTCAGCAGGAGCATATGCAGAAGTTGTCAGCTACAAGACTCCAACCTTTGATGCTTTAAATTTATGGGAAGTACAGTACAGGCTTGAGGTTTAATGTATCTAAAGGAGAAATTACAAAGAAATATGAAAAAGGCCACAATGCCCCAACAAAGAGAGGTAAAGATATTTATTAAAACACCTCACATTAAAAAAAAGGGTAACAAAGTCCCAAAAGAAATTACCTCTGAAATGTCAAACATGTAAAAAGGTCATACCTGAGGATATAATATATTTTAAATATCATAAACAAATGGCAATAGTACAACTGCCTCGACTTTAAAGGATAAGAGGGTAATTATAAGAAGCAGTGGTTTTAACTGACCTTTGATTCCTTTTTTGATTGATTTCCTTTTTGACTGAAATATCAAGTGATGGTGTGTAAATGAAGATCTCTATTGAAGAGATGCAAAATTTAGAAATTTAGACATTATGAGCCATTTTCTCACTGTTAAATGTAAAGTCTTATAGTCCCTTTTTCTAACATTATACGTCTACATAATGTATAAATGACAGTATAATATATGATGATAATAACTGACGAGTCGGAAAGTATAAGATTTTGTCGGCTCTGTATGCAAAAAAGTTAGGACACTAAGGCAATGGTTTGCAAATTGCTTAAAGTTTGGGTTTAGTTAAAAAGTGAAATGATTCATTATAAGAAGAGCATCATAGAGATGCCATATCTTTCATGAGTAAAGATGGGGAGGAGTTCATCATTCATAAAACTCAGCAGTCAACATAAAATTGCAAATAATTTGGATGTTTATCATCTGAAATCCAATACTGAATTAAGTTAGGCTCCTCACTCAGACACGCTGCATTGAAACCAGACATGATTCTGTAGTAGAAATCATTGCATGCGTTCAGGACGAGTTTTAAAAACCGTCACCAGTAAACATAGTTTGCAAGTTAAAACTCTACCATGCAAAGAAAGGAATTTACAAATGAGGTACATAAATGAAACAGGATTTTCTGGGCCAAAATCGGGTTCACTGAATCAAAATTAAAAATTATTTTTGACAATTGTGGTCACCACATCAAATGGGAAGGAAACACTGAATTCACTTTTGTTCAATTCAGTTGTATTTGTTGATTTATATGAATATAAGGATGCCAGCTATAGACCCTGTAATGCTGGAAAGAAAACCCCAATAATGAAATATTCTATCAGCTAGCACTTGGTGACAGTGGGAAGGAAAAACTCCCTTTTAACAGGAAGAAACCTCTGGCAGAAACAGGTTGTGACCGGTTGAAGAGTGAGGGGGAAGAAGAGAGAGAGAGGAAAAAGGAGAGCATAGAGAGATGAGGACAAAACACAAACCATGTAAAAGCGTAGACAAAATGCAATGACGTACAGAGGAGGTGTATAAATACATCAAGAGTGAAAGGAAAAATTGCTCAGAAAGTCCCCCAGCAGCCTGAACCTACAGAAGCACAACTAAGGGATGATTCAGCCTCACCTGATCCAGATCTAACTATAAGCTTTATCAAAAAGTAAAGTTTTAAAACTAATCTTAAAGGTAGCTCTATCTCCCCACAGCTTTTTATCAGTGCACAGCAGAGCATTAGTTCACATCGCATGGGTAACATTAACGCCTGTAAAGACCCATGAAGCCTGACTGGTGTATAATGGTTTTGGAGCAACACATGGTGCCATGCAGATGACTTTTTCAGGAAACAAAGACGCTGCTAAACCAGATTCTGCACATTACAACAGCATGACTATGTAGTAAAAGTACCCAGGTGTTAAACTGGTCTGCTCTTTATCTCAGACCTGCTATTCATTACAAAAACAAACAAACATTTAGAACATTGTTAAATTAAAAGCCCAACAGTTCGGGAGACCCTGTGCAGCCGAAATCCCATATCCAGAAAAAAAGTAAAAAACATTTGCTTTAAAAACAACACTTGGTCCCTTTAGAATGTTGTTAAGAGAAAAGGTAATCCAGCACCATGCATATAAACATGAAGTTGTTGTTAGCAATAAATTCAAAAGTGATATAAATATTTTATATTTTTAAAAATATAAAAACAATTTTAAAAAAACAACATTTCATTTGCAAATCAATGCATTCTTGCGGGTATTCACATTCACATTAGGCGCTTGCACAGTCTCACTTTGCCTTTGTCTAAAATCTGCATGATTGATAAAGTGATTTTTTTTTTATCTTATGAAACATGATGGTTGCTTTCAAGTACAGAAATAATTCCATTACAACATTATAGCTAATCCAGTTAACAGAAACTCATCAGTCTTCATCGTCTTCATTGCTGATCTGTGAATGATTACAAAGTGTTAATACACTGCAGTGTTTAAATGCTATTCTCTCCCCCAGTAGGATTTATAAGCCTTATAGTTCCAATAGTTAAAATTATGCAATCTCTAAAAAAGCAATTAAGCCAATGAATGTTATTTTTATGGTAGAGTTATCAAGTCACTTCTGCAATTGACTTATTGGTCACTGTGCTCCACAGTTCATCAAGTAAATTCTCTGAAGCACACTAATTTAAAATGTAAAAAAAAATACTGGAATAATGTTTGCTCATCCTTGAAAGTGGGGTGAGAAAACACTGCATGCTACTTCTGTTGCTTTAAGGCTACACAAACCCTAGACAAACATTCCCAGTGCAGACCTGCAGGGCTTCAGCTGACAAAAAAATCCTCTTAACATAAGGAAGCTATATATATGAACAGACAAAGCATGTATTTGTTGTTGCCTCCAATACCCATAGTCTTAATTTTTCAGTGTTTACTTTATCCACAGCTCTAAAGGCTGGATTCAGAACCCCCCCCCCCCTTTGTTTTTCAAACATTACCCTTAAATTGGAAAATTGTGCACATAACAGGGACGATCAGCCAGTTCTTGCAAATTGTAACAAGCAGGCTTCTTGAAGATCAGTGCTGCGTATAAGGCTGTAACAGTTTGAACTGTGAGGAATACAGTCTTTTCTATCAAAAACAAGCATAAGGTTGCCTTTAGAAGCTTTGCCTGGAGGCAGAATGTGAATAGTTTTGCTGATTTCGCATTCTGTGTGATACATGTTTTCCTTCATGTCTGTCCCACAGAGGATGCCCACTGGTATGAGACAAGTGATGGCCGTCTCATGTTGATGATCTCGGCAGTAACTGTAGCTCTTGTGGTGTTCATCCTCTCGATGATTGTATTCCTGTGCCGCAGAGCCAAAGAGACCAAGACCAGCAAGGGACCCATGTAAGAAACAACTGCGTGTTTGTGTCTTGTCATCTTAAGTCTTCACTTTGTTTTAGATGTGATCTTTTTAAAGCGTGTTTACAATTTGATGGATTGTGTGTCTTCAGTGCAAGAGAATGTTTGTGCTTGTTTATCTAGT
>VUQG01021512.1:25795-44052 GCA_015106755.1 Etia nguti | reverse complement strand
TTTTTTCTTTCTTCTTCCCCCCCCCCCCCCCCGTTACCCAGAGGATAGCTTTTTAAATGATTACAGCAATTTCCACAAAATTTCACTCTGTCTAGTGTGATATCATGTGAGCAAAAGCCATTTCAGTCACTGTGTAAGTGTAGGTGTGTGCGGCAGTGTGCACCTTGGTGTATGCTTCACTCTCTGACTGTTCTTTCAAAAGAAAAAGAGAGAAAGAAAAAAAATCTTTCCATATGTGCTGACTTCCTCCTATTTGAAAAGGCATTTACCATCATGAATATTAAATTCAGTCTCAGAAGCCCTGATCCACTTGACCTCATCCTTGATCTTTTTCGTCCTCCCTTTGCTCCCATGCGTTTCCACGCACTTCCTGCTTGCCAAAAGCTCGGGCTTATGACAGCAGGTTAAATTCTCTGTCTAGTGTAAAAGTATAAAGAAGGCTACAGCAATTATAAGGAAATTAGTGGAACTCCCATTAATCGTGAAAGCTGACAGTGCCTTAATGTGCACCGTGACCCAATGTAGCTTTACCCATTAACTTCTTTTCCATGTAGATTTAAAAAAGAAGTTACAAAAGGCAGAACTTTCACAAGATTCTGCAGCAATCAAGAGTTCTGCATGTTTGTGGTGGCCTAAAAACAACTACTAAACTTTACAAACCTGTGCTGAGTATACAACCATGTGTGTATAAAGAGATACAGACAGTGAAAGAGAGGATAATGTACTTTCATATCAGCAGCCAGGTGCACCTCCAGTTCTTGGTTCTAGTCTATAATTTCCTCACTTATACCTTTCGAGTACCTACTGAGAGATCGATATACTTATAATCATGCTCGTCTTTCTTCTCCTTTCTTCCTCTCTCCAGTGATGACCGGTCACAGAAAAAGCCGATCTACAAAACAAGCTCGGAGTCCCTACCCTCCACCTGCGGAGACAAACAACCTCTGGTGTAACTGCAGAGGCAGGTGGAAGGAGAATGGATGGAAGGATGGAGCGAGAGATGGAGTTGTTGGCCAGAAAAATAAAGAATGTCATAAAGCAGTAAATAGGAATATTGGGAGACATTATAGGGCAGAGTACAATAAAAATCAGCAACAAGCTGGGTATTTAAAAAAAACAACCCCCCCCCCAAAAAAAACAAGAGCAAAATCAACTGAAGGGCAACTGATTGCTTTAGAGATGCCTGAGCAGCTTGGCTTGTGAGTGCACGCTGCAGTTCTGCATCTTGGACAGAGAGGTGGGCAATTTTCTTTTCATGTATACTGCAGCGTGAAAAATGGCGAGCTACGTTCTTAGAAAACGATGATGAGGATTCTACTCGTAGCGCTATAAAGATGCTACATTCAGTTTTCTTCTTTCAGTTGCACACATAATTGCTCAGCTGTGTATTGTGAATGAATCATTTGGGTGATAGGAAAAGGTTTTATGTTGTTGATTTGTTTCTCTTTCAACCTTCATGTTTTCCAAAGCGGAACCAGCTCAAAGCATCTTTGAGAAGGTTATTGTAATCTCTTTACTGTGACAGCTCTCAAGCACATTGCACTCGAATATTTAATTTAATGTAGTTGGGATTTTCTGTGGTATTAAATGGCTTTCAGAAAATATTATTTACCATCCTCCAGTGTGCCATTGATTTTGTTCCATTTAAGAGACACTAAAGGGGGTGAGGAGTATTGACAACATGGTAAGAGCCGGACATGCATGCTTGCTTGGCCGCACATCCTCTCGATCCAATGCCATCTCGAGCTCGCATCAGCTTGTTTACCAACCTTCCTCTTCGGTCTGAAAGACCTTACTTTGAAGCAATGACCTTTACTCAGAGTACTGTGCATGTGCATTCTTGCCTCTATTCCCATCTGCCCGTAAGCAGAGAACTCAGCCCTCAGTCAGTTTGTATACACGTGTATGGACTTGCATTCACAAACTAGAAACCTCATAATGTGAATAATCGCATAGGCAAGTAACCTTGAAAGCTTTCCCGTCAGTTGTAAGGGCAGACAGGGTTGGCCATTACAAGTAAGTTCTATTTTAACTAGACTAGATTAGTCTTCTCTTTCTCCCACCCAACCCCTCCCCAAAAAAGCATCACAGACTACAACTTCATCTTTTTAATTTTCTCCTCTGTTGCCTTGTAACCCTTAACGCTGTGCCTCACCACCACCACCGCTTATTACCATAACCGTGCTCATAATGCTGAGAATTTCATTACGCTTGTCTGTTGAAGTTATGTTGGGTTTTATGCGGTTTTTATTATCGTGTGTGGTTGACCGTAGGCCATTGTTAATAATGGGCAAAGCGGCAGTTTAACACTGACACTCCATTAACGGGTGCATGCGCCACAGAGCACAGCCAGGATAATGTTATTAAACTGATTATTCAAGCCCCCTGTACAGCTCAGCTCTGCAGCAGCAGCCTTCCTTTGTTTAGCATTTTACAGACTCCTTGTATTTCTTCTCCAACTCTACAAACTTCTGCTTGGTTTATGTCTGAGGTCAACCCAAGGAATGTAGAAACAACAGACAGGGAGACTATAACCAAAACCGAAAGACTTGGGGAAAAAAAATCATGCTTCATAGGGGGGAAAGAAAAAATACAATGTTGTAAATTTAAAATGCTCTCCTGAATGTTAAATGCCAGTGAGCACCATTTTGTTTTGGCCTTTGAGTCAGTCATGAGTAAATCATTCTGTGCTCCCTTGTGGATTTTGGTCTTGGGGCTTCTGACGTCTGGCCAAAAAAAAAAAGAGACACAAAATTATGTATCAGGAATTTCACACACTGGAGCTTTCCCTGAGGTACAAGGCTCTGGTCGGAAGAGAGGGCGAAGTGAAGTTTACAGTGACATTTTGACCTTGATAGTGTCTCGATGGATAAAGCACCGGACAACAGCTTAGGTGCTGTGCAGTGCATACAGATTTCCCAAAAGTGTTTTGTCTGGTGCACACAAGGTCCTGTCAGGATAAGGATGCAGATCTGTACTGTGGCATTAAAGCTAAATAGCTCCTCACTTGTGTCCGCAGTTTGTCTAGTACCCTAGCTGCCCTTAGTGCACACAAACCGACATCTAAAGGTGACTTATACCAAACGTGACACCGCACTGACTAATGCATTACAGTGCCAACCATTTGTAACACTGTGTCATTGACTACTGCTGTTCCCGTCACGGTCACTTGAGTTTGTATGTGCATTCTGCATATGTTGTGTCAAATGGCTGAAAATGAAGGAGTGGAGTTCGCAAGAGAAGCAGGTGTTTTCCCCTCATTACTTCCTGACAATGCCCCATCTGGTGCGGGGGAGCTGCTGCCACAGACTCCCTGCCAACCCGGGAACAAACACTCGCAGAGAGGCTGACAGGGAAAAATGGGATGGGATGGGAATTGGGAAATGAGTAGGGCAGATATTATCCTCGCCAAACAACAAGGTTAAAACTTGTGTCGAGTAATAAGATCCCTCAGTGGAGAGACCCCGAAGCGGGGACCTTAAGATCTAACACAGATCCATTAGTATAGGTTAGCTAGGGGGTAAGAGTTCAAAGCAACTTTATGGGAGTCAAGAGTAGAAATATTAATATTAATACAGACTGCCCAGGTGCTTTACTGGCTGCTTGAACTTTCCTGACTGTTCAAACTAAACTGACCAAAGTGTCTGGAGGACTTGTCAGAAGAGGCGGAAGCAGATTTAAGACGGGTGACGTGCCATCCCTGCAGTTACCTGAGAGGGGCGCCAAAGATACAGTTTCAAAAAGATGCCTTCAAGCCTTGGATGCTATAAGTCCATAGTATAACACTAGATTAGAGGGGGAAGAAAAAGAGATGTGGAGAGAGAAACAATTTTCATAATGGACCAGCGCTCTCTGACTGGAAAACACAATTATGGGCAAACTGTGGCCGCAGCATGAGGGTAAAGTTAAAGAGCCCCTTTAGCACGACCTAATAAGCCCTGACTACAGATGATCAGAAACACCGGCTCATCCTTAGCCCAAGTTTTTGTTCCGAGCTATTACCGTCATTGTAAACGGTGATTTAACAGCTTACACTCAGGTCTGTTTCTTGTTCTCCTTGATGAGTCCTGTGCACATTAATTGGAATCAAAGCAGCCTCTGCAACAGAATTGAACCTCAAACTACCCAGAGGCTACTGCTTGGAATTATTTGGCACTGAGCTTCACTGAGTTTTTACCACCAAATAGCCAAACAGTAATTTCAAACGAAGTGCCATCTTACAAATGATCGCGTTTCTTAATCTGCGTGTTTTCCTCCCTACAGTCAACTTTAGAAAACGCCACATTTTTTGCACCACTTGTCCCTAAATTTGAACAATAAAAACCATTCATTTCCGTCATCTTAATCAGCGTGCCTTGCATCTTTTAAGTCCTTGGGGTGGAATTTGAAATAAATTGGTTATTTGAGTCGGAAAATTAATGCTGGTTATCAATCACATTTAGAGCGAATTGATTTCAATTAACTGGAAGACGCAGCCCCTCTTGCCTCCCCGGCTCTCCTCCTGGATAGCCCATTTCTTTTTTCTTTTAAATTTTTTTTAAACCCAGCCCCTTGCTCACATCCGCACACCCCTCCACCTGCTCCTGCTCTCTGCAATTGGCTAGAAAGACATCCAGGACCGCCCAATTGGCAAGCTTTACAATATATTTACAATGTAAAGTAACCAAGAAAAACCGGCCAAGCCGTCATATTCGGGCATTCAGAGGGAGAGAAAGTGGGTGTGTATGAGAGGGGAGCATTACTATGTAAAGACCTGCTATTACGCTCGGAACGCTTAACAAAGCACACACTCGCGACTCACAGTCGCACGCGCGCGCCTTGTCACACACACGCGCGCGCACACACACATAGACGCTAAAGGCGCTGTCGGAGGGTGAACCTGCGGGTTCATGTCACTCTGATTTCTCACAGGAAGAGGAATATTAAGAAAGATATCAGAGGGGAATACCAGCGATGGCTTTCGCGACCGTGTGGAACTACTGCGTCCCTCTAACCATCGTAACAGTGGCTTGGCTGCTCAACACTGGTAAGGCTCAAATGAAAGTGAACGAATGTGATGTGAATGGGAAGAGTGTCACGCTGTCTCGATGTGTTTGGGCTTTTCTGTGCAAGTTTGTCTAAGTCCTCTAAGAAGAAGCTGAATAACGCTCAAAAATGCACCGGGTCCACTCTTACTTACCGTGCACTTGGACGGGAAGGAGGAGGAGCGCACCACGGAGCAAAACACGTGCAGATGTGCCAGTTTACTGTTGTTTTGTGGACTGCTGTTAATATTTCTTAGTGGATAATTAGAGTCAAAGCCCTTTGCGGAAGCCTGGGCTGTATTGTTACATGGATACGAGTCATTGTCTTAACCACATCTGGGAACTGCTACGCTGGGAAGACCCCTAAAATTTCAAGTCGTTGAAAAGAAAAGTGAAAGGTGGCCAGTTTTGTTTTTTTGTTTTGTTTTTTTGACCGTGCATGAATATTTAATGAAAGAAGCCAGTGCTCTCTCAACCCTTGTGCGTCACAGAATTTACATTTTCTCCTGATGTTGGGATTCATTGTATTACAGCTGTTGTCTGTGGCGGAATGGGAGCCTGTGACTTATGCAGCCTGTGCATGCAGCGACACACAGAGCTCCGATTAAATATTCTCATAGAACACATGAGAGCTCATAACAAATGCCCGCAGTGGACCAGACATGTCTCAGACACCACCAGCAGCAGTGGTGTTTGTTACTGCTTTTATATTCTGGAGAAGGGTGAGGGACTGAAAAGACCTTTGAGCCTTCCCCTTATCAGATAAAATAACATCTAACAATGTATTACAGAAACGTGTAACAGTACCTGCAGTGTTTTGTATTGCTTTTATCCCCATCACTGGAACACTTCAGGTTGGGATAGTCCTGCTTTACTTCCTTTACACAGTAGATGGCTAGTTATGGTCACTCAGTAGCTTCTTAAGTGCCACATTTGCAAAATATGAGGATTTGGTTTAGCCTTTATCATGACTCTGAAGAACTTCAGCTGGATATTTTTGTGGGATTTGTTTGGATGCAATTTGAAATAAAACTTTCAAAAAGAAAATCCATCTGAAGCCTCTGTGATTTTGACTAAGGAGGAACGATGATGACATTGTGCACATAAATGTTGCTCTGCTGGTTTGTGTCCTGTGGCTGTTGCACTCTGTGACCCCTTGTTTATGTTGTCCTGAGGCAGTGAAATAGTTAAGTGCTTGGTGAGGCATGGACACACTCAAACCTTTTCCTATGGGGAAAGTGTGTGTGTTTGTGTGTGGTTGTATGTTTTCAATGAACACTGGGTGGTTAAGGTATGCGTGAGCTATAGGTATTTGTATGTTATTCTCACTGTGTGCGGGGTTTGTGTTTGTGGGTTTGGGCACCCATCTATGAATATGTCTGTGTTTTGCAAGTACACGTGCTTTACATTAGTGTGTGTGCATGGGCGTGCGTGCTGCGTACAGTGCAGGGTTTTTCCTAAGCTGCAGGCAACCTCAGCTGGGGGCTGCTCACTGATCACTGTCATTAATCTAGCCTCTGACAGGGGCTGAGAGAGACAGGAGGCTGGGGAGTTTAGGGGTGTTACAGGCATAAGGTCGGTGGAGAAAGGAGGGAGAGGAGGTAGAGTAAAGATGGTCTGTTTCTAAAAACCATGCAGATGTGCACCGATGCTGTGTCTGCATTAGAAAAAAAAGAGATTTAATAAAGATCTTGTCTTGGTTATTTTTCTTCCACCAATCTGAAAGAAGGGAAAAGGTGGGAGGCTATAGAGGGTTGGCAATTGTTATCATGCTAGAATAGATATGGACAGATTGGGTGGATAGATGGATGAGTGGACAGATAGATTGAGAGGTTGCTGTGAAGATAGCGAGGCTGGAAGACTTGGCGCTTCTGTGAAGGATGAGGGAGAGACAGAGGGATAGAAAGATGGATAGAGGAAGAAAGGCAGAAAAGAGCGAAGGAGCGAGGAAAAGTGAGAGAAGAAAGGCAGAAAGACTTCACAGTGTGTCTGACGGGCAGGCCTGAGGGACACGCACACACAGTCAGTGCTGTATGTTTGTGCGCAGATTGCC
Organism: Etia nguti; assembly: GCA_015106755.1. Taxonomy (NCBI): domain Eukaryota; kingdom Metazoa; phylum Chordata; class Actinopteri; order Cichliformes; family Cichlidae; genus Etia; species Etia nguti. The sequence goes on along the minus strand of VUQG01021512.1, from coordinate 36,975 downwards.
TGGCTTTGTGGAGGTGTCTGATCAACAGCAGCTGCAGGCCAAACTTGCAAAGCACGTACAGTAACAAATGCTGTTAACTCCACCTCTGCTTCGTGCCCACCCTTAATCGCTACTCTCCATCACTTCCATTCTAACACCTCATCCCCATTTCTCTCCTATGCCGCCATTACCACCTCCCTTATCGCAATGTGCATTAAATCACCTCCATTTGTTTATTTGAATGTGTGCAATGAGAGCCATCCGTTTGAGCTTGTTCCCCATCATCCTGTTTGGACCTTGGCTGGGACTCTGGTGGCTGAAAAACGGCAGCAGTTGGACGTACTTGTGGGAGGAGATTTGAATACCAATTATAGCTGGTGTGTGCAAGTGCGCGTGTGCATATGCACACACACACAAACACTCAGTGAAGCCATGCATAAATCAATGTCGCTGTGAGTCACAGAAGGGAGGTTTGGCGTGTAAACACAAGCATCAAGGGAAATGCAGTACCCACAAAAAATAAAAATATGGACACATATTATATGATCACTCAAATAAATGCAGGAACGCATATAAACATTCACACATGTCTTGCCTATAGACAGCTTACCTGTTTTGAACATAGTTATGGTACTGCTTATGCAAGAGTTTGTCTGAACTCAAATGCAGATTTTGATGCTTGTCAGGCACAGTTTACATCATGCCAGAGTTAACGTTGCCTTTTTACTTTCTTCCACATTACAGTGGGCTTGCTATTTCAGCATCTTTGTTTTTTAATGCGCTGAAAATGTCTTCACCGTAAGCCAAGGTTTATCCTTTGATCCAAACCTTGGAGCATAATTCTCCCCCTAAAGAAGATAAACTTCTTGGCAATTTAATTATGAAGACCTAGACCTCCCTTCTTTGCTCTCTGCTCTGCCATCTGCTGGTTCAAGGTGAATATCTGAAGCCCAGTGCACAATCAGATTTGAGCGTTGAATTCTTTTCCCCCTCAGATTCCCTGCCTTTTGTAGGTCGAAATAATTGGACAACCTGAACTTGGCAGACTATGCCTGTCAACAAAGAAGAAGCTGAAAGGGGCTTTTTTTTTAAGGAAAAATATGCTGCCTGTTGCTGCTGCGCGTGGCCATGTTTGATCAACCAGTGCATTCTTAAAGGGTCCTGACAGGGTGGCCCACTATCTCAGCTGAACAACTGGCTCAACATAAGCTCCATAAACAAATTGGACTGTATCGCTTTTTGGGATAGTCACAACTGAAAGAGTTACAGAGCTCAGTGTGGGCTGCTTTTATTCTCCCTTGGGCTTTCATGGGTCCATTACTCAGAAGCAGAGGTTTCGAGGTTCACCATTTAGTACAGGTGATGTATTTTACAGTAATTATCTCCTAATCTGCCCTCCAGTCTTCTGTGCAATCCATAATTCATTTGTTTTGATCTGCGGTTGCTTCACACACTAAATACATTTCCGTAACTTCTTCCAGTATTATATACCAGGTTCAAAAAGGATTTTGTTTTCACTTGAATAGAAATAAAAGGACCTAGGAAGGAGCAAGTTCCTCTAAACCCCTGCAGGGACACATCATATGACTAAGTGTTCCCTTTTTCAGCCTGTTTTCAGCACTTGTTTTCACTCTGCTGCGTCCTCATGAACAAGTTCATGCAAACAGAATACATGAAGCACAATGATTGAAAGGGGCACACAAAGACACCAATTGGTAATTGGATCCTTATATCTCATTTGACCATTTGTTTAATCGTCCATTAGTGAAACTTTCTGTCAATCTAATCAGGCCAGCACTAATGTAGAAACACTCTTTATGGCTGCCACCTCATCTCGTTCCCATTACTATTCCCCAGACAGTGCAGCTTGTGATTATCATAATGGTGATCTATGTCGTCCTTACGTGTCGCTCTTTGAGAACAACTGGCGTTTCACCAACTTTGCAGCTGAAGTTTTTAATGCTGACTCGGATGCCAAGGACGTCTCCTCCATTTGCTGGCATCCGAAGCCTGCCAATCAATCTGGTACTCTTAACTCTCTCTGATCTGACTGGCCCAGTGCAAAAGTAGAACGCCTCTTTGGGTCCAGCTGCCCATGCTGCGACCTCATGTCCCCTGAGCCAGCAGCTTTTCTCCAGATGCTGAACCCTCTCGATGTGTGTTTGTCTTTGCCATGGAGCTGGGACTGTGTCACTAAAAAGTGATTGCCTTTGTGTAGCTTTTTGGGACTACTGACAAAGTCGGTTGCTATGCATCCTTTCTGCTGAGCAAAAGGTGTGATTATGTCAACGGAAGCCAACGCTGAATTGCAGACAGGTAAAAGAGACAAAGTTGGAAAGAGACAGTCCTCTGACTTAGAAAAAAACTTTGAACCACTAATGCCATTGGGGGGAACATTCCTTGCTATTGGTGACATGGTTTCCATGACTAAGAGTAAACGTTTATGCCTCCTGCCTGGCCCTGGGCTTGTTTAACACCCTTCCTTGCTGCTGTGACACCTGTTTCGGCAGCTCCCGCAGGGCGCAGCGCTAACGTGGCCAGACAGCAGCCTCTGGTAATGCCAGTAACCAAGGTGATTATCCCCACTCAGGCACTGCAACAGAGCCCTCACTAGCTGTGATTGGATGAGAGAGCCTTATTTAGCTGAAGAGGGCAAGTGCCTAAAATTGAAGAGTTGGAAACTGTGTACTCTGGCAGTGCTGAGGCTAATACACATCCCGTCTGGAAGACTTCATGTAGAGACAAGAGGAGGAGAGGATGGCTGGTAATTAGGTGCTCGCGTCGGGGTAAGGAGGATCAGAAATGAACTTAAACCTAGGTGAAACTGTCAGGCTGGGCACAAATGTTGCCAACAAGACCCCATTTCCCTTTGCTTTTGGGAGGTCTGTGTGTCCAGTGGAGGCTAGCTGATGAAGAGTGACCAGCCTTAGCTGGGGCACTGAGGGACTGATGGGGTCACAGAGGGAGAGTGAAAGGGTTACGGGGAGAGAGGGAGAGATGGCTGGCTGCACAGTGTATAAAAGAATGAAGGAAGACCGCAAGGAGGGGGAGGGAAAGCGCCAGGGGCTTGCGTCACAGACCACTGGAGCAGGGAGGAACAGAGCAGAGGAGAAAGTCAGGCAGAGAGAAGTCCAACAAACGAGTGAATGATTGCAGGATTTCAGCTCTAAAATGGAAGGGCGTGTTTAAAAAAAAAAGGACAAGGGAGAGAGGGAGAGAAAGCAATCCCTGCGGTGCAGTATGACTGATTTATGGGGCCAAAAAAGTGAGGAAGGAGGGAAGAGAGAGATTAGGAAGGTGGGGCCAAAGCAGAAAAGTACAGGGTGCTGATGTGAGAAGAGGATGTGGGTAAGGAGAAGGAGGAGGGGGAAGAGGAGAAACAGAGAGATGGATGGCAATATACAGAGAAAAGAGAGCGCGGGCAGGCACTGTGTAGGTGACCACACCTGAGAGGCAAAGTGTTATGATCGATGAGGTCACAGCATGCACATGCACTGTCACACCCACATGCACACAAAAACGCAGGCAAACAAGTATTGAAATTGTTTCCCAGCAGCTCGTGGACAGTCCACCCACTTTCAGCAAAGCTACATGGCGCTTCGGCTTGGAGAATTAAACACCCACACACGCACAGGGCTATTCATCTGTCTGCCATTTAGAATCCTTCTTCATATCATTGCCATTAATAGGTTTGCTTTGATGAGATTGTCGGATGCTGAAAATTGCCAAGCAGCGCACTATCTACTGGGAAATCAGATGGAGATTTTCAGAAGACGGTCACAACAATGCTGGAGAGGTCTCGGATGAGTTTTCTATCTTAGAAAACTCGCAAAATGTCTCTCCCATGAGTGGCAAATTCATTCGCGCTAAGACCATGTCTGACAGAGATAAAGTGATAGAGTCAGATACAGTGGTTACAGAAACCTCAGGAGTGGCATTTCTGTCCTTTTATTTCAAACATCATCAAAGCTTCATCATGTTAATGAATGTTTAATGCTTTCTGAAAGCATTAAAAGTTGTGTGGAAAGAGGGGTGTTTGCTTTAAAAATGTATTTAGCAAGCAAACAGTTTTCATAGATTATCTTTCTAAATGTTACAAAAAGCACACATTGCAGTTTACTGTATCCACTTTAAAAACCAAATGCTATCATTCAACATAACACCAGTGATAACAGCAGCTGCCAACAGATCAAAGTCAGACTGCTCAGCTCTGTTCTGCACAGAAGCCAAATGATAGTTGATAAAGGTACTGAAGAAAAAAACCTCAACCGTAGTTACCGCTGTACTTTCAGAATCATCCCTCAATTCTCTGCACTGCTTGTCTCTGTCTGTCTGCTCTTCTCTTCATCTCCTTCTACAGCCTAAGACAAGAGCCTCCACATCAGGAGTAGTAGGCTTTGATCCACTTCATTAGCAACCCGTAAACAACCATTAATTAGAGGCAATTAATTAGCAGCACATGAAAACAATCCTCAAAAAGTTGGCTGCTCTCAATATCCCCAAGTGCTCGTAGGAAGGAAAGAGTGTGAAAGAGATGGACACAAAGAAGAAAGAAAAAGAAAGAAACTTAAGGGGAAAGAGCCTGCGGTCATGCTTAATGTGCTGGTGCTTGATTTACCGCAATGATTTGCCAGGCTCTTTTGAGATTCATAAGGTCATCAATTCATGCTCTGCTTTCAGCAGGGCAAAACAATAGTGAGGCAATGCAGCCGTCTGCACTGAAGTAAAGAGAAAAGAAAAGAAGCTGAGCCAAATTGGATTGGTGCTACGATTGTTTCTGCAAAGACTGTTAGAGCTGGCAAGGCCACTTAAAAAGTGGCCAGGCACCAATGACCTTGAGGAAAGCTCTGGTTGATTCTCTCCCAGGATTCATTTCCTCTCGAGCGGCTGAAGGGGCGTTTAAGTGCATGACTGCTGATTCACTTTATGCTTGTTAACAGGTACAACCCCTCTCTCCTCATCTCCCATTAAGCGTCACCAGTAGATTGAAGCGGTGCTTGACTTGACACAGACATGTTCTTTCTGTTTGATGAATAGTTTTATCATTGAACACACAAGAACCATGGCTCTCTTTTCTGGCCATTGCAGAAGTGGAAGAGAGAAACAGGCTTACAGGCAATGATACTGAATGAGCTTGACACAGGCCTAGGGCACTGGGCGCAGTTGCAGAGAAACAGTGGTTCATAGCAACTGCCACCCACTGGGCAGTACTGGTGAATTGAGCTGTGAAGCAGCTTGCAGGGGCCAGTGGGGTTCTGTGGATGGTACCAGAGTCATTTTTAGCTTTTGTGATCCACGTAGCCGTGAACAGCAAGAGGTTTTTGTGTCTGCAATATGCCGTAGATCCTACAGTCTGGAAGACACCACAGAACACACAGCACGGCACTGTCGCCTCCTGACTGCATATACAGTAACTTACTTTATTGCTTGAGAAACTAATAAAAGGAAGCTGTAGGGAGGAATGTGCTTTCATTCTTGATTATTTTTTCTTTTCCCAAAGGCCATGAGGGCTACCATCTCTCCTCCGTTTATCAGAGCAGCTTTATCTGTTCTAGTCTCCAAGATTCCAGTTGCTATGCAGTACATAGTACAAAATGACCTATGTGTATATATATATATATATATATATATATATAAAATGTTGCCGTAGTAGGTATCATGCTGTATTGTATATAACATTGCTGTTGTGAAATGCTAAAGAGAGCAGAAAGAAAGCAGTATTTGACTTTTTGGACAGCTATCTTGTAGGGTCGTCAGAAATTGATTTGCAGATGCTAAGAGATACCAAATGACTATCTGATTTGTTTCGATACCCACATTGTTTTGTGTTCACCTCCTCCAGGTGACGCGCAGCTTCACACAGCCCCTTTTCTCATTACCAACACTGAGCAACAGTTTGTGAGAAACTTCGTAAGATCATTAAAACTCCAGTTTCAGCCACGTTAAAGTATTTAATGGCTATCATAAATGTTAACAGGCTATCACATATGTTAATATTAGCTGTTTAACTATTAGCAGTTATCTAATAGCCACATTAGCCGTTTGTTATTGTTAAGGTAGCAGTTAGCAGCTGTGGCTAAAAACAAAAAGATAATGTTAATGCTGGAGTTAGGCAGGAAAAATCAGTCCTGCCTGTCTGTAACATTAATAGACTTTATTAATTTAACAGGATAACACAATAATTGATGCATGAAAAGTGTTATATTTCTCTCGAAGTCTGAGATTGAAGCAGGAAAGAGTATTGGATCAACTAGACAGAAACACGGAGGGCGTATCTTAGCAACTCTGTTTGATCAGCAACAAAAATATGGTACAACTTCACCAGAAGCATAGTACTACCTCAGAAAACCTGAAAATATTGTTGCCTTTATAGTTATGTTTGCCATTTATAAATGGCACGTTGCAGAAAATGCCTAGTCATGCCCATTATGCCTGGTATGCCTGTTTTCTTTTTCTTCTAAACTTGTCATGTAATGTATATACCAATGTGTTGTGTTTTTGTGGAAAATATTACAATTCTCACAGGAACATAGCAAGGAGAATTTCATAGTTTGATCCAGGAGTTGAAGCTGTATCGCGACCACTTTTGTACATATTAAAGGATGTCAGTGGGGAAATTTGAGCTTTTGCTGGCAGATTTGGAATCACATCTGAGAAGACAGAAATAATTTTAGAGAGCCGATTAACCTGGAGCAGCGTCTAGCTGTGTGTCTGAGATAAACTAGTGTTTTTTTGGTTTTTTTTACTATTTGTACATTCAGTACTGGTGTGCATGTTGAGCCACCAGCCTACTTTTGGTCAAATGCAGAAGTCTGATTGATCAGATCTATTTCGTTGAATCCAAAAAATCAAGCTATGTTAGAAAAAATAAAATTTGTCTAGCGAAATTACGCGATCGGTATGAATGGCTGGATCAAGAATAGGTGAGTCCAAAATATACTTTAAACACACAAATATAACACAAATATATAGTGTTTGGTGTGCAAAGGTCTTAACCGTTATGCTACTATAGTTTTGCACTATGTTAGACAACTTAACAATAGGGTTGTCATTGTCATCGTTTGTATTGTTCTAATTTTTTATCTAAAAAAACCTGCTTCTTAATTTTTTTCCTAGTGGTTTTGAAATGTTATTTTGTACTTTCCTGGGTATCAGTATCCAGTTTGAAATTCTAACATCATAACTACCCTACTATCTATTTCAACAACTTCCTGATCTTTAAAGATTAATTGAAACTTTTAACAACTAAAAATAGCCATGAATTTCAGCCATCTGATTCTATGCGGCGTAAGTGCTAGTCAGAGAAGTTACACAAAAACAAATTATGCCCTTAAAACAATCATAAAGCCCTAGCTTTAAGGCACAGTGTATAACGATTTGTATTATTTATACATTATAAAAAGTCAGACATTATCATATATTTTGCCACTGAGCAATTAAACACCAAAGGTGTGTGTTTGCATGCAATCACAAATTTTAGTTTGCGACAGCACTGCTTGTATATGCAATTATAACGGATGCTTATTTATCATGGAGATCGATTTTAAGTTGCGGTGAGGAAAGCAATTTATGAGCTTATGGGGGAAATGAAAAACAAACATAAACCACTGGTAATTAAAAAGCAGGTTGATCCCGAATGATGACTGACTTGTAAATCAGTGGTTAAGTTACAGAAATGTGCACAAATTTGAAGCAAAGCAGAGAGACAGATTGGCAAGTTGACTCATGCACTTGCGCTAATTTACACACCTAAATTTGCATATGCACAAATACAAACATTGCAAGCACTCCAGAGAGCTTTTGGAGTTTTCAGACTTCCTTACTGCAGTGGTGGGGGTTTTTGTGCTGTGCTTTTTAAATGCCATTCCTGTCCTCCTTTTTCTAAGCTTCTAGAATATTGCAGACAAATAGAGGGACACACCTGGTGATTGTGTTTTAAATGCACATTCACTGTCTTTTTTAGCTTTGTTGTTATGCATGTAGCACTCTTTGTCTGCCTTTTGTTCTCAAGCAAAACCAGTTTTTTTTCCCACTTGATTGCTATACTTATTCTCTCTCCACCTTTTCATGCCGTGTTCTTCTTTTTCTGGCTGCCTTTCTTTTATCCTTCATTCCCAATTCTCCCACAGTGTGAAGCTGGTATAAGGGCCTCAACACTGACTTGCTGTCTTTTTGTTTGTACTCACCATGATCGCTAAAAACCTCTTTTATCCATCCTTGTGCTCCCATCGTTCTGTGCCTAACCTCGCTGATGCTTAAATGCCCATGCCTATGCCCACACACACCCGCCAGTTCTGTGATCCAGGTGCATGTGTCCGCATGCATCTGCTCCAACTGTTACTTAGAGTTTGTAGTGAGAGGGAGACTCAATGATAGTTGGAAAGACAGACTTGGTGAAGGGGAAAGGGGACTTTTTGTTGCCAGGACTGCTTGCTGATGGATACTTTGGCAGTTTCTCCTGCCTCCCTGCTGCTTCCACCCCATTCCTTCCTCCTCTTGCTATCTACCTCTTGTACTGTAGCCGCGGGCAGGCGAGCCCAGGTGTGGAGGGATAGACAGTGAAAGGGAAAAGGAGAGAGAGAGAGAGAGACGATTGACAGGGCCCAGGTGGTCAGCACAAATGCCCGTGTTTTTGCTTTCTCATTCTCATTTGCATGTACAAAATGTTTTTTCCTTCCATCTGACTCTTTATTTTTCCTCACCCTCCTTCCATTTACACACGCTGCATCAGTTCATTTCCAATATTATTTTTGACTTCTCCGCACCTCTTCTCCCCCTCAGTTCCAATTTCTCTTGATAAGTTCAATTCCCGCTTCCTTTCTTTTTTTAACTTTATGTTTTCTTTTTATACTCAATTGGAGTTTCTTTTTTCACCTTATCTCCAGATTTACCTTCTCTTGCCATCTCTTTTGCTCTGGGCTTGCTGAAGTGTGCATTTTACTTATACGCTGCACAGCAGTATTCTGAAGGTGGAAGCTCATTTTTGTACATGCCCTTCAGAGACCGTGCAGTCCCCCCAACCATCTCCATTCATCTCCCACCCACCTTCGCTTCCTCCCAAGACAGTTTTCAACTAACCCCCTTCTCTCTTTCTTTCTGTCTCTCTCTCTCTGGCCTTTCTTTTATTTCTCCCAAAGCATAAACACCAAAAGAGAGTCGAGCTCCTTCATATTTAATTCCCTCATCTACATCCTACCAATTTCCATCTTTCACAGGCAGACTTTTATGCAGGCCTCATTACCTTTGTCTTTCCTCCCCTGCTTTGGCCATCTGTCTTATCTGACCTATGTGGCCCTTATCCATTACATATTCACCTCTCCTACCTGACCTGTTCTTGACATAGTGGTCGTTTTACAGTTTTGTGTGCTCTTATGCATGTATGTGTCTGAAAGAGGCTAAGTAGTATTCTGCTCACACGTGCAGGCACATACACATGCATCATTGTCCTAGCAATCTTGTCATGCCAAACACACCCCCGACTGGTGAGCAAATGAGCATAACAAGTATGTGCACTTAGAAATATATTTTGTGTACTTTTTTCTAATTCACTACACACGTTCCTTTCAGATATCTGTGGAAAGCTCCACAGAATTATATAGGAGCCACATACATATATATTACACTAAGATACCGCTCACCCTCAAATCGCTGCACACATATTTGCGTAAAGTCACAGACACACATAAGTAGACACTCGCACACAGACACACAGGAAAACAGCAGTCAGGTTCCCTCAGAATTTCCGAATTGAGTTATGTAGCCTGTCAGTCAACTCCCAGCTCCCACACGTAACATACACACACGATGGGTTTCATCCACGTACACATCTGCCTGTCTGACAGTGCATATTTCGCATGGGGAGGGACTCAATTACTGTGAAGGTGAAAGAAGCAATAAACATGGCACAGATACAGTGAAGCTCGCTCAGCGGCACTGCAGTCAATCACAGAGCCAGGTAGGTAGCCGCCGCCACTTTGCTCATCCAGTTGTAAAGTTCTAGCATTGGCCAGAGGTGGTGGATGGATAGAGGGAGTCAGAGAGAGGGAGGTGGTGTGGGGGTGCAAAATGCTGCCATCTGAACCACCTGAAAATTATGTGGCTGTAACCGGCTTACATGCCCCTGCCGCTGAGACGACAGAGAGGTGGGATGGATGGAGGGTGGGAGGCAGTGGGAGATGATAACAACATCCTACCTTCATTTCAGCCCTCATGCACACACATATTCTTGTTTATGTACACTACCACAAGCACACAAACAAACACAGTCCCTAGCATCACCGGTACTGTAGCTTAGCTACACGATTTTGTCACCCTCCCACACTAGAGGACTAACAGCACATTCACACAAAATAATGCTTCATTTGCACAGATTGCATCTGTTCTCGTTTCCCTTTGTGTGTGTGGGTTTTGTGTGAGGCTGATGTAACAAACACCTTTCCTGGTACTCTATAACTGCTCTTACCGCCACTATAATGACAGCTGAGGTTTAATATAATTTTCACATATGACTCCTTACAATAATTACATCAAGACAAGTCTTCAAAACAGCAGCCATATATTTGTGATGCTGCTGATGTTTTCTAACTGACGGTCAGAAGAAAGGGTTTAATTTTCAAGATCCGCTGTGCTTTTGACCTTGCTGTGAATTAAGCTTTTACTGTGGTAGTACATGCGTACATCATCTACAACTACAACAAATGTAGTTGTGCAGTAGTGTGCAGCTGTTTATTGACAGATTGATTCAGGTTCATTCACTTTAGACTTCATCTCTAAACAATGACGCTTGGATTGACTTGTTGGCCTGTGTACTTCTATGTGCCAGCAACATGTGTTTGTTTCTCCTTGGTAAGTACCAAATTATCATTACCAATAAGAATTTGGGCAGAAAAAAAGAAAAATAAGATACGCTTTGGATTTATCCTCTGAATATAAGTCCCTGGTTTCAGATATATGTTAGGTAGCAGACTGGTGGGTTAGTATTTCTGATCATTTTTTCAGCCTTGGGCATGTTCACAAAGTGACAGTTAGTGGGTTACACCTGGCAGGCTAGCTGAAAAATAACATAGAAAGAGCTAGACAGATGACAAAATTCTACTCCATCTCAGCTGTAACAGGGACCCTGTCTGGCACAGTTGACTCTTTTTTTTTTTTTTTTTTTTTGGGTGGTAAAAAAAAAAAAAAATTTTTTTATATTTTAAAAT
>VUQG01021512.1:0-16228 GCA_015106755.1 Etia nguti | reverse complement strand
GGGGGGGGGGGGGATCAAAAAGAGAAATGAAAAACAGAAGTTGGAAATGTTTGCAATTTTTAAACACTGCATGACTGCTCACTTTAATACAAAACTGTGGGCTGTAATTTGTTTAAATTCTAAAAGGTAAAACCTCATGCTTTATACAGCTCTGCAAAGCATGATTGCTGGTCTCTTGCCAAGTAATGGACTGTCTGCATAGACTGAATAATATGTTACCAGACTTGTTGTTTATTATGGATGGAAGTAAATTACAAAACCATACTCAACAAACTTAATAACAGTAATAATAAAAGAAAAGTGAAATGCAAGCAAGCTTTAAAAGGCCCAAACAAAGAAGCTGTTTGAATTTGATTTCTGGAGTGTATTTGTCTGTACAAATGTGGGTCACACTTATATGTAATACCATATGTATTTCATTAAATTCTAGAAATATTCCCCCATCCATGATGTTTGATTGCCATTGTGCATAACTGCATTGGTAACATTAATAAATCAATGTCATGTAACACTGATATCCCAGCACATTTATTCTGTTGTGGAACAATGCATCATTGAAATTTCAAATTCAGAGTGAACATACGAACAATAGAGAGCAGTGCAGTGTAGTTTTAATGCCTGAGGGAGGAGAGGAGGCAGAAGAAGGAGGTGAAAACAACAGGTGGGTGTGGAAGGGGGGGTTAAGCTGTGCAAGTTGAGGAGTGGTGAAGAGTTTTCTTTGCTTGCTCTTACCTTCCCCCATGTGTTTTATTTCTTTCTCATCTTTAATGTATCTGTGATGCAACTGAGGGCAATAGCTGCTTGGAGATTCATTGAATCATCAACAGAAAAAAAAAAAGGTCTGATGAAGGAGGTGACGAAGGGTGGCTTTCGCTCCCACTCGCAATTTTTTTCATTTCCCTTTCTTGCTTTGTCTCTACCTCCTACCTTTTGCAGATTGAGTCCACTTCTGTAGGATCAAAGGCATGATGTTGCATTAGTGGAACGTCACAGGTTATCTCATGTCTTGCGATCCGAGAAACACTTGCGTGTTTGGCTCAGAGTCAGGCTGCTACCTCACGGAGTCAAATGTTCGAAGCTTTTGCCTCTTAAATCCTAAATCCTACTGAGCTTTGAGTAGAACATGGGTGGCTTTATGCTGGAGTAGAATTTGAAGGGTGCGTTCTAACATAGAGACAAACACAGAAGGATTGAAGATTTAACTGTGCTTTAAAGAATTCAGTATATTTGTGAGTAATTAGCATGTATGCCTTTAGATCAAAGGGGATCACATTATTGTCATATCTGTTCGTATTCTGTTCCTGGAAACAAGCGGGTGAAAACCAAGTGTTACTGGTGATTGCAACTCAAAGCATTTGCTTAAGAAAATAAATGAAATGTCTTGTGTCTTGGTGAAAAATTCAATGCAATGTTTGGTTCCCAACATGAAAGACTTGTACTTTGCACACCCAGTACCCCGAATCCTGTCCTGACCTCTATCACACCTACAGAATTAGAATATCAGTGAATGTAATCCACGCGGCAATTTTGCAGACTTTGAAAAAGCATTCGGCAAAGAAAATGAGTTCTTCAAGGTTGCGTGATTGAACTGCTCAAAGTATGTCCAGTTAATCAAATGCTAATAAAAGCTATGGCATTTTAATCTGTCAATATTTTAGTGTGTAAGAAAAAGGTTTAAGGTTCTTCAGGACAGAGTAATGGAGGTGTTATCCATCATCAAAGTTTTGCTTCCAACCTCAGTGACTAATGCATGCCTGTGTGAGAGACTGATTGGCAAATACAAAGCATTAATGACACACATGTCAGTCACAGCCTACTGCCCCTTTTCTGAGCAGCGTGCAAGGGTTTGATTGCAACTGTTGTTAAAAATGGTATCAGCAGGTGGATAATAAGGTGGCTTTAGCTGGCTCTGATTTGCAGTGGGGGTTTTTTAAAGCCTTTGCACATGTTAAGGTGAGTCTGGCTGTCAACAATCTGTACTTAAAAGTTCTTTAAAACCAGTTCTGTGTCATCACAAACTCTCATAAGACATAAACGAGGAAATGTGAGAACTCTCCCAGGTGACTAAAAACAGAAACGTAAAATGTGTGTGAAGCATGGACTCGCACAAACACCGTACATTTATCCTCATTTACTCCTCCTGCCTTCCCTCCTACTGCCTCTCCAGTCACTAATCCTTTTTTCAGCATTCTCTGTGGGCTGATTTCCCCCTACTTCCATCGTTTTTTCTCCTTTCTCCCCATTCTTTTCATTTTTCACTTTTCCCCTGTTTATTTCTCCTGCCTTGTTCCCTTTTCTTCACAATCCCTCCCTGCCTGCCTCCTGTCTTTTCTCCTTCCACCTGCTCTCATTTCTCTCCCTGGCTCATTTTCTCCTTCTCCCCCTGTCTCTTAGTGTATCGCTGCAGACTCTTGTAGTCAATTATCCCTTCTGTTAATGAGCAGATAAATCTAATTGCTCTCTCCTTCAGTGCCTGACGGCGTCTCTCTTCTCTGCCTTTCTAAGCCTGCGGTATGAGGAACATTCTCTCAACCCATCATTTTTCAACCCTTCCTTCATACAGTGGCGCCATTCCTCTTCTGGTTTCTTGGTCTTTAAAATGATTAAAATGGATCTTTCTGTTGGTTAACTACCTGCTTCTTTCATGCCATCCCTGGCTTTTTCTTTTCAATGACTTTACCTTTTCTTTCACCTGTCTCCTAACTGTTTGTACTTCAGCTGACTCTTAACCTTCAACCCGGACTGCACTTCTCTTCTTCTCTGCACTTCAGTACAGCCATTGGTGTGAGGCAATGGTGGCCATTGTTGTTGGTAGTGACAAATGGTGGCTGGTTTTTCAACAGTCCAGTTCTTTGTCTATCTTTAAACTGTTTTTACAGTGTTGCACAGTTTGTGGTCACAGACTGAGAAATGGCCATTTTGATAGGTACATCTTGCTGGTACCAGATTGAATGGCTATGGAAGCTATCTGGGTAGAGTGAACGCTGTGGTCTTAAAGGAATGGACATGGTCAGCAACAATGTTCACTTGGTATGAAATATCTTTCACACCATTACACCACCGCCAGCCTGAACTGTTGTTGCAGGGCAGGATGTATGTATTCTTCCCCGTTCTGTGGTCTAAAAATTTTAGACCACCACCCAATGTGAAGTTTATGACACAGCTGCCCTAAATTAACAGTTTTATGATGTATATGTGATACTGAGAGTTTACTGTTTTACAAAAATGCTGAAAAAAATAGGAAAGCACATTGTTATTTTTAAAATGCCAAATTACAGATCCCAAAAAAACTAATAATGAAGCTGTCATCACTGGTTCTTGTGCTCACTTCATTTTGTTGCTTTATTTCTTCATTGTGCAGTGAGCAGTGCTACAGTTTTTCCTGCTACAGTCACAATAGGGTGTAAACTGATGTGTCAACACTTCATAATGCATGTGAATTCTTGGCAGACAGGCGTCTTATTGACATAATTGATGTTGCTGGATGGCAGGGTGACTGTAATAACTGACATTAAGCAGTAGCAGCATAGAGCATGGGATGAGTTCACTGTGTCATGCAGGGGTCAGCATGAAGTATCATTTGCTCTTGCTGCGATTCAAATGTGGTACTTCCCAAATAAGAAGGATGGGTTTGCATTCAAGTTCTGCAACAAAGGCAAGTTAAAACAGTAAGACATTGTCACAGTTGTCACTCAATCCTAAAGGTAAACTATTAAATTGTACAGTATATTTCAGTCAGTATGACAAAATGTTTTGTCTGTTCAACAGATTTGCCAATGTCATGCAATACATTTGTCAACTATATTCCGAGGAAAATAGTGGCTTTCCAAAAATATGAGAAATATGAAGCTGAGGGATTTCAGACTTGAATGTGTGGTTTGCTGTTCTACCCACTGAAATTGCATTGACGAAAATTGGATCCCCACCAGCACACCCTCACCCCCACTCCTCTTAGTAACTGCTACAGATGACCAAGCTTTAACTTCAGAAAACTTACAGCTGTCATGTCTAAGTTTTTGAAGTTTATATGTGTTTCACACCAAATCGATGCCATAAGACTTTTATGCATTTCTGAGGTGATTGTGAGGTATCCAAATGTATTCTTTGTATGCAGATAATTAGTCCTGGTGATTTAATTAATATAAATGCATTTCAAGTATTTTTCATACCAAGGTGTTCAGAAAGTAATAAATACAAAAGGAAAAACAAAAACAACAACAACAGTACAACACACTGAAGCATAGGTGGGATATTGTCCGTGCATATATTAACATCAAAGCTTTCCGCTGTCTGCAACCCAAATACTGATGCATTAAAATAGGTACCACACACAGTGGGACATGTAAAGATAAAACACTTCCTGAGCACAAATATACATGAAGCCACTGCAGTAGAAAATTCACAGAAAATTTTGAACATTATGTGTATGTACACAGTGGGATGCATAAAATTAAGAAAAGAATGTAAGAACATCACAGGCAAACGTACAGATACGCAGAAAAGCCAGAGGGAATGCAAACAGGAGCACGGTGAGCAATCATATGTCGCTTTCGAACTGTGCTACATCTATGTACTCAGTTGGGTCTGTGCATTTAATTTGTCTGAAATAAAATGCTATTTCAAAACATATCATATAAGAAGCTTTTTATCTACACAAATATTTATATGTAAGTGTGCTCGTGAAACGACATGAGCGCTATACTTGCTTGGCAGGTCAGTTTAAGTTCATTTCCACCTCATCTACCTCAAGCTCATTGTCCCCCGCTGAGCCCAATCAGTGTCCTCTGAGACAACTTATGTCTACGGCAGTACCCTGAGAGCAGAGCTGAGTGATGAACGGAAACATCCTCAGTACAAATGCACACCTGCATTCATTCAAACACACACGTGCACACACAAAAAACATGCAGTTCAGACAGGCTTGAGTCTCCCAGTTGGGCAAGCTCTTTTCTAATCACTGCAGAACCCTGTGGGAAGTGAGAAGAGTGGGATAAGGATAGTCGGGTAATGATAAAAGAGGTAGTTAAGGCATAATTTGGAGCCGCACCTTTTTAGTGGCGCTGCTGTCATCAAAAAAAGCTCCCATCAAGAGCCAGCCAGTCTTGGCTACCCCACACACAGCACAGGTCAATAGCATGGCTCTGGCAGCCTAAATCAAAGATGGTCATTCTTTCAGAGTGGGTGGTCATGCTGGTGGAGCTGCCATCCCGGGCTTTGAGACTCATTTGCCACCTGCTGGCACATTAAATGCCAAATTAGAAGGCCTGTTGTTTCATCAGAAGCCTGCAAGTGTGACGTTTGCTCAGTAATGAAGAAAAATTGGGCCTGATTACAGACAAAAATCAAAGCCCTTAGGTGATTCTTTACAGGGTGTTAGAGAGGCATGACAAATCTTAAATGATAATTTATGTTTCTTGTCTGAAATATTCCTTGGACTAAGAGTAAAGCTGTAGATGAATTGTATAGTTAGTTTGACACACCTGCAGATCTCTGAGGAATACTTTTTGTCATATCTAACAAGCACTTTATTCTATTATTCCAACTTTCATTGCATTGACAGTTTGTTTATAATGACTTACTATCATTATGTTCTGTTTCTTTAAGAAAATACCAGTGTGTTTTTTTTTCTAAATTATCCAGCTTTTCATATGACATTTTGTTTAGTTTATGGTTGCTATGGTTATATTTCAAAGGAGACGGATGCAGCAGTGATTTGATTTCCTCATGCGCCTTGTGCTTAATCGTGGGCTAGATCTCCTGTGGTGTCCTTATATATAGAACAACCATTCATTTTACATTTTATACAGATTTAAAAAATAGAATTCTGAATTACATTTAATGAACCTTCGTTTTCAAAATATCTCTTTGTGGCCAAGATCTCCATCTACATTTTGTATTGAAAGACTCAAAAAGCAGTTTAGAAAATGACAGGGGGAATAAGATTAGCTTTAAATAACAGTGGGTTGAGTATAATCACATAAATGAAGTAGAAGAAATGAAGAGTCCTCGATTTTAACTGAATTTTATTTAGATAGCGCCAAATCACAACAACGGCCTCCTTAAGGCACTTTGTATTGTAAAAACCCAATAACAGAGAAAACCCCAACAAACAGACAACCCCACATGAGCAAGTATATGGCGACAGTGGGAAGGAAAAACTTCCTTTTAACAGGAAGACACCTCTGGTGACACCAGGCTCATGGAGGGGCAACCATCTGGTGTGACTGGTTGGAGGTGAGGGGAGGAAGACAGGAAAAAAAGAGACACTGTGGAATAGAGCCGTACATTAATAATAACTAAATGGAACGTGGTGTATAAACACATAAAACTTTTGGTCACATAATTTTTTTTTAAACGACTTTGTCTTGTTTTAAGTTTTGTAGAGTTTTGTTCTTGTTACTTTTGATTCCCAGTTATTATTTGGTTCCCTTTTATTTATTGCTCCTCCCCTTATGTCCTCCGGATATGTCATTCTGTCATTTGAGTTCTGCACGTCAGGTCATCTTTTGGATTGATTCTTAGTATGCATATTTTTAGTATTTTCTCTCTGTTAAGTTCTCATTTTTGTTTCTTTCATTTCCTGTTTTGCTTTAGTAGTGAGTTGTCTTTTGTGTCTGGTGTTTTTTTAAACTTTCTCCTCCCTTGAGTGTCTGATTGTATTCAGCTGTCCCTCGTCACCCAGCTGCCTCCTCCACTGCCCTTGTTAGAATGAGGGTTGAAGTTTATTTCAGGAAAATTACATTAATGTTTAATGTAAGTGCTTCTAAAATAGTAAGATTAGACCTGAAATAAGTAACACAATGTGATACCTTCAGTTTTTGACATATGCCATTATTTTTGTGAATAGTGTCAAACAAAACCATGGTTCAAGTGGAAAAAACCAACTGACACAGCCTCAGTGGTGACCGCTGTGATTCTCATCACTTCCTCACAGGAGAAGGGCACGTTTCATTTTTGCCTTTCTATTGGAAAGCTGTCAGATGTGATTGATTCCATTGGAAGATACACCTTGATAATATTGATCACTTGCCCTGCCTTGGGCAACAATCCCTCCACTAACGGTGAGATGAAATCTGCCGCAAACAGCTCAAAGCCAATTTTATCCAAGCCAAGTCCTGTTTGTCTTGTGAGAAACAAGAAGCAGCAGATCTGACAATGGGAACCTTTAGGGGTCTCAAAGGAGAGGTGGTTTTATAGATTTCTAGATTTTAATATTGACAACTAAGGCTAGAAAAAATAAAAGTTTAGTTAAGTTGAATATCTGATGTGGATGCCATATTTTGGTGTTACCTAAGACTTCTTCACACTCTATATTGTACTTAAATTGCAGCTCTAGATTGTAGCCTTACTTTTTTCAGGTGGAAGCTTGTGATAGGCTATCATTATGAGATGACAGTGCTGCTGGACATTCATGTAAATATGATTTCTAAATAGTTGCTTTTGGCAAAAAGGGTGACGTTCAGTTCAAAGACTGGCATTTCAGGTCCAGTTACTGCAGTGAGCTGCATTTGAGTTAAGTGGCTTTGATTATTGCCAGGTGTATTCACTATGTTCCTAAATTGAAGATTGACTTTGATTTTAAATTCCCATCATAGCAGCCGATCCATTCTGGCAGCAGTTGTGAGAAAACAATTCATTATATTTCTAGCTATTCTTAGTTTCAGCTTTTACTTTTATGGGATGTGATGAAATATAGCAGAAATGAAATATAATGAAAAGGTTTGATCTGTGCGAACCAAAAAGCAGAGTAGCTCATGCACAACAAAGCCTGTGAAATGAATTTAGAAGGAGGAAAATGAGGCACTTGAGGAGTGGAGAAGAGCTGATTAATGGTAGGGAACAAGTGTGATTGATTATATGATGAAGTTAATCTTTATTTCCCTCCCACTCTCCCCCAGCCCTCCCATTTTCAAATAAGTGCCCCCCTTTGCTGACCTCAACACCCACACAAACGTTTGAAGTTTTTTTCTTTCTTTTTTTTTTAACACTAATTTCACAGAAGGATGTGTGATTATCTCCAATCGCTGCACTTCAAATCAAGTGCAGTTCACCATGTGCAGCTGATAGATCGGCACATAGATGCACAGCTGTATCTTTTCCTTTTAGCCCCAAATCAGCGTTGCTCCCGTTATACCCCAAAAACCAAGCATAAGTGAAGAGCACATTTTCAGAAAAATTGCTTAACTGAAAGGAGAAACTACTGGTGCAGTTTCTTTGGAATTAAAAGTTGGGATTTATTATTAAAAACAGAGAAAATTAGTTCTGAGAATGAAACATCTCACTAAATGGTAAAGTAAATATTGAAAATTTAGTATCAATCAATAACCCCATTATAAAGCCCTGCAGAAATATATGTTATGATTTTATTATACTTATTATCTAAAGACTTACTGAATTTTTTCAGCCTTTAAACTCCGGCTATTGAGCGAAGAAGATTTAAAACCAGGAGATGGCAGAGTATAGATAGCATAATCTAGTTCCTACTTGACATACGAAGTGCAGGTTCTGCAGATGGAGCTCCAACTGACAGAAAATTATATATTCACTCTGTGTATAAGTTGGTGGTCTAGCCTGTGTTCAAAGACAACTTATCTGTGGTGCAATCTTGTAATAACCACAGGCAAATAATGCATTATGTAGGAAGGATTTGTTTTGCAAAGGGTACGTAGAAGAAGTAACGGGAATAGTTCTTTCACTGAAACTGTTTAGTTTGAATACCTATAATGCATATTCTTTTGCATCCATTCAAAGAATTTCCCCTTATACTGAAAATTGAGAGAACATAGTTTGTCAGAATTAGAATTAGTGTTTTCATAATGTCAGACTTTCAATACACTGTTTTCATGACGCATTTAAATGTTAATGTCTGTAACTGTAATCTTAAACTTTGTTTTCCTGCAAGTGAATTACACTCAAACTACAGATTTAGAGACGACGGACTCTGTAAACAGAACTGCAGAAAGTTTACAAAAAGAACAATTATATAATTATTTTAGATAATGTCTTTTTTTTAATTATAAACTTGATGTTGGCATGTAATTATCAAATATCAGAGATTTCGTCAGTAGCAGTTATTACTTATTAGAATGAAGGCAAAAAAATGTTGGTTAATGAGTCAGTGCAAGTCCCTAGACAGCTTCACAGCGCTGACTGCAAACAGAGCATCTGACACCATACTCACAGACTTATGTGGCCCTACATCATTTTTTTCCCCTCCTGCATGCTTTATTCAGCTCTGACTGATCATGAAGACACATTTCCTACTCCGTGTCTCCTCTGTGTGGCTGCATTGTGCTTTCTGAGTCAAAGGGTGTGAGCTTGCAAAGTGTCAGGAATTTTTTGTTCTGAAAACCAAGTATTCTTTGAAATACCTTAAGTGAGATATTCTTTATTTCAGCAAATAAAAAGCACACTGTATAAAGTAGTAACAGAACTGTGGCTGTAACATTACTAAGGAAGGAAAATAATAAAAGTTAAGGGGCCTATAAAACAACAAACTTCAAAAGTAATGGACCAAAAGAGCCAAAAGACAAAGCCACTATCAATGTGGGTGGAAGAAAATAACAACAAAATCTGACTGAGAACAAATGGAGGGCATTTACACTATGCAGTTTAAAAAAAAAAAAAAACCCTCAAAAAACCTCACATTTCTATGTTATGTAAACAAAACACCCTTTTGCATTATTTTTTTCATTCCCCATGGATGAATTAAAACGATTGTTTCAGATTCTCACTAGAAAAATGCACCAATAAGACACACAGCAGTCTATCGACACCTGTAAGGCTGCCTGAACCGAAATAGTACATTTTTGCTAAAGGGCATAGTCTCTCTAATCAATAGATCATCACCATCGAAAAACATTGCGTCAATATTAAAAGGATTTTAAAAATGTGTTAATGTGTTTTGTTTTTTGTAAATCCATAAAGCTCGATAGTCTGACTTAAAGAACATAAACTGTGTAGAGTTCTTACAGTGCACTGGTTGTTTCAAATCGGTACTTATCTGGAAACTCAGTGCTGTCAGTTATCAAAGTCATTGCCCGAAATGTACATTTGAAAAAGGAAGCTTTATCCCTCTGAATAAAATGAATACACCGCATTTACATTGATGGATTGCAGCTGCAGATTGACAAGATTGTCTGTCAGCAGGATGTTTGATGACGTTCCAGCCCCTCTGTATTCCCAGGAGACTCTGAATCACACACACAGATTTGCACAAACATGCTTCAAAATATAAAGAATAGTTTAAAACTGCACCGCATCAAATTACAGCGTTGTTGGGTCAAACAACAGCGAGAAAAATGGTGGAGATAAACAGAAAACGAAAACTCAATAACCCCTCTGTTTTCCTTCAGGTTGCATTTTCCTCTTGTGTTCATCTTTTGAAGTCAAAACTTTTCAACGACTCCAAAGTTGTCTGCGGGCATTCGAAGCCACACAAGAGAGAGGCACACACACACACACACACACACACACACGGTTTCTGACTGCCGTGAACCTTTGCTGAATTACAGAGGCTGTTAAGACTGTTAGTCTCCTGTTTCAAGTTGGCGATAGATGCTCCTGCACTGCTTATAAGCAAAGCCGGGCTATGACAGGTAATCACTATTACTCGCGCGTTTCCATTTGAGTTACTGATCACAGCATAAAAGCCCATAGCTCTGATTTGTGCATACTATAAAACTCGGGGAGTGAAATGAAAGAGAAAGTGAAGTGGGATGTGGGAATGGTGTTGAGAAGGGTGGAAAGACAGAGAGATATAAGTGTTGGAGGAGGTGTGATAATGAAAGAATGGAAGCATGGATATATGGAGGTGGAAGGAAGGGGTGTCTGAAAACTATTCTCAAATGGAGATGTGGAGATTGGACAGGAGGGTGAGAGACCGGAAGAATGACAAGTGTGTGGGCCAATCAATAAGATCCTGTCAGGCAGATGGCAAATTGGAGAGTGGCGTGACACTGAGACAAATTGACACAATCAGATCTACGAAGATGAACAGTCATTGGAGTGTATGTGTGTGTCCGTGTGCGCGAGCACATGCATGTATGTGTGCGGGACATATAGCAGACAAATAGCCAAATCACCACACACATGGACAGATAAAGAAAGTGGGCGCGGGACAGACAGGAGAAGATGATGTGAGAAATTGGAATAGAAAAGTAGAAAAAGACAGACAGCAGTCATAGCTGAAAAAGGAAATGAGAGCAGAGCAAGAAAGCGAAGGTGTGTGGCTGAGAAGGAGCGCATATACCATAACCTTAAATCTGTCAGCGCTGAGACCAATATTCTCTTCCTCCGTCCTTGTGTCACTCACACATTCCCTTTCCATCTCAGGCTTGCACGCATCCCTCTTTGCAATTGCGCATTAATTTTTCAGTGTCAATCTGGCTTGTGCCCTTAGCCCTATACTATCTTTCTCACTCTCAGCTTTTCTCATTTCTTTGCCATTTTTTTCTCAGTTCCCATATTTTTCCCTTCTCTGCCTCAGTATTTTGTTCCTCCGGATTTGTTTTCTTGTTGTTGCTGCATGCCTTTGGTTAATGTGTGTTTGTGCTCGTGTGTCTGGGCGCCTGTTTGTACCCATTCAGCTTTAGTTTATTCAGTCAGCACCATTTGTCTCTTTTGTTTGTTTGTGAGCTAGAGATAGATAAATATAATTAGACAAATGAAATAGCGTCTTCCCTGTTTTATCTCCCTTTGCTCTCCCTCTGGTGGGCATAATCCATCTCTGGCTCCTTCTTTCGTCGCCCCTTTTACCCTTCCCTGTCTTCTCCTCCTTGTTTCTCTCCCCCTCCTTCCTAGTCACTTCCTCCTTCCCTCTTCCTTTCCTCTGTCTCTTGCCCTAAAGTATTTTCATTTGGGCTGTGAAAGTTGCTGTTTGAATAGGCATATTTGTCCTGCTTAATAGCATACCACCTCGCTCACTATGTGATTTAGCTCCTTGGCCTTATCTCGTGCAAACACAACCACTTCTCACTGTATCTGGAGGCTTCTCTCTCTTTCTTTGCTTGCTTTTTTTTTCTTTCCCCCTCTTGCGTGGTTCTCTCTTTCCGCCCACATCTCTGGCCATTGCAACGCCCCACAGCTTTATCGAAATAATGTTAAAGGCGACAACCATGCGTTTTGTATGACTAGATATGATAACTTTAGCATTTTGTCATTACACTAGTATACACAGCAGTTCAACCTTTATCTAATGAGCAGCAGGTAGCTGGCTTTATGAACTTTCTTGTGCCATTAAAATACCCCTGCAGCTTTGAGTTTTTGATTTCTTCAACCTCAGGCTGTAAAATGGCATATTTCATGTATACAAAGAGGATAAGTGAGCAAGCAGTTGAGGATTGCCGTACTGCTTCACTAGTTACCACAAATTTAGAATTCATTTTTCCTTTAATGGGACATTTTGCTGAGCTCATTTGACAGTTTTTCTCACAATGTGGCTTGTTTTACTCTGACCTTTAGGGAAAATGTAGGTTAGAAACAATAAAATTCTGCCACGACCTGCTGAAATCATCTCCAAGGTTGCAGTGTGTCAACCGCACCAGTGGAGCTACTTGCAGTTCAATACCAGAAGACCGCGTTTTCACTGGGGAGCTTCCTGCTGTGGCTGACTGTAACAGTGAATGTGAATGAATGTATGTTTCACTGAGAAAGAAAATCCATGGCTCCCTAGCTTTTACAAGTTATGTTTAGAAACACATGCAGCTAGTTTTCCTGTTTACATATCTGCCGCACTTCTCAGTATGCCTTTTCCTAAAATAACTGATTTTATTTTGTGGTTTTCTGTTGGCTTTAATTAAAGGCAATATAAACACAGATAAGCCTGGAAACAAATTGTGAATTGCTTTTGTATAATACGACTCTAGCTTTACAGATGTCAACAAAGACCCTACATTACATTTTCCACAGCACTGATTAGGAATATCGGCAGTGTGTGTGTAGTTTGTCTCATCTTAAATGTCAGCGGTTTTGCAACAGGATGCTGTTTCTTTGTCACAAATATCAAAGAGGCAAACATGGAGCCATTCCTCAGGAGAGCAACGATTCCAAAACCCAATTACATTGTCCTTCCAAACCATCAGTCAGGCATTGCGTGCATCTGCACGAACTGGGGGAACAAACCAGAGTGTTGTTCTGTAGACTGAAAGAACATACTGCATTTTTTTTCCTTAATCGGGTTTCATGAACTACAAAGAATGAAAATTCATTTAGAGCTTCTTTTGTTGTTTGTTTTCAACATTTTCCAAATATGTCCGAGGGACCTTTCCCACTCCTTCAGTTTAATACTTGTGTCATTTTGTTACGAGGCAGTGATGTCGTCTATCGGTGGGAATTTATAGACATGCACCACAAGACCGGTACATTGTAAAGAAATTGTAATGCATGCCCACACATGGACTCATAAACACATGTGGCCAAATGTACGCTCACAAACTCACACAATGTGACCCTCATGCAAGTGAACACACATTCGCAGTTTTAAGCAGCACACAAATAAACACTTATCCTTGTAGAATTCTTATGTAAGGAGATTTACGTAATCAAAGTCTGAGACTGTGGCTCTACTGTCCGTCTTTGTCCGGTCTATGGATCGACAGCACTGGGAATTGCAGCTGCATTGTAGCTTTGAAAAGGCAGTGAGAAGTGGGACCTGACCTCCTTTAGCCCAATTGGACTGATCTTGGTTGAAAGTGTGAGCATAAGTGATATTATGTGCCACTGTCTTTTCATGAGTTTCTATCAGAAAAAGTCCCTTTTTGTACTTGAGGTTAAGTTTTCACTTTCTTTTCACTTTTGTTTTCTTTGGAACATGCAGAGTGAAAAGTCGTTGATACGTTTCATGTCCTTTCATGTTTTTTTTGTTTTGTTTTGTTTTTTTAAATCAGTGCCAGACATTTCCTGGCATATCCTGTTTTAGAAGCCAAAAATCCCCTAACTCCCCAAGCTCAAAGCATAATTTTAGTAAAATAAAAGTCTTTTCCTTACAAAAATCCTATTTATTGAACTTATTTCTCAGTCTATAGATTTCTGCTGCTCATCTACGCCTCACCTTCAGTATGTGACAACAGTAGAAGTCACATAAAGACTGCAAGAGTAGGGAAAAAAAAGGTTTTTTTTCTTTTATTTCATTTTTTTTTGATAATGACAGTAAGTGCTGGGTCACCCAAGTCCTTCACATCTTATGACTGACCATGACATTTAAAAGTCTTGCTGTGAAAACCACAAATCTGTGAAATGATACATGTTTAATTTGAGCACTTGAAATGAATAAGAAAAATGTATCACTAAAGCACACTCTGTAACAGTAGATTAAACAGCACTGACAGCAGTTATTCAGTCAGGCTGAAGTTAAAAAGCTTACCTGTAACCTACACAAATGGATCAAAGCAAATAAAGCCGTATGAATAAACCACTTGCATGTGCACATAGTCTAATAGAAAGGGCTTGGCTGAAGCATTTAGAGGTCAGGGATAGTGCTCGAGGTTGAAAAAGAAATCAAGAGGATGTTGTGACAGAGATGACAATAAAAGACAGTCACCTAATGACTTCTGCATATAGGTGTGTGTGAGAGGCCTTAATGTTTTTATGGGATAAGGCACACCTACTATCTCAACTCTTAACTGCTGTCAGCGATTCCTAATTCACATTCACGATTCACCATTTCCCAGAATCACGTATTTGCATGTCCGTGACACTGTGCTGCAGGTACACTGTGTGTGGGTGTCTGTGTTTGGCACAGAGCTCTTTCACTATATGCCAGCTCGCCACTGTGATTTTTCCCGGGGACAAGGCTAGGTCATGTTTGTACTTGTTAGTTTCGGGTAGCAGGCTGTGAGTGTGTGCCAAGGTGTGACTCTGGGTAATTTAGTATGTGAGCCTGTCTCTCTTATTGACAACCTGTTCCTGTCTCTCTGTCATTACGCACTGTATGTTTGTCTCAATTTATGCCACAGCTGGTTGTATTTGAAAACGGTTTTATAAATATCGGTGACATTTAAATCATCCGCCATAACTGATCATGACGTGATCAGTCATACCTACCAACTAAATTCCCGTTGTTCCTAATTATATATTTCAACACTCCTTGTGTGCCTTTGGCAGCAGTGTAACGCTTTTGATTGTTCCGTATGCCATTGCTGAATGTTAAGGAGTGAAATTGCAGTATCTGACTTGATTAAAAAGCTTAGAGATGCACATATATTTTGTTTAGATGCTGAGCTGAAACGGTGTACAAGATTGATTTAAACGATGTGCAACACTGTCAACAGAAGAGTCCAATCAGTCCTTCGGTGTCTGACAAACAGCCTTTTGGGCTCATACTGTATGTCGCTCTGGCATGTATTCAAATCTGCAATAATTTATGTTTTTCTGACTCAGTAGCAGCTGTGTAAGATGAAGTATTATATGACTTCAATCAAGTAAAAAAAAATAAAATTACAAAAAATGTGTTCCCAAGTAGTTGCTAGACATCCAGACCAGAAAGATCAGCCTGGCATACCTAGGGACTTTAATTTTCTGTCCACAACAAGTGGAAATTGTAGCTGTAGTGAGAATAATTTGGGAAAGGAGATTCAGTAAAAAGGACTAGATGTTACAGTCCCTGCATCCCATGCATTGCTTAAAATGGAGAGACTCTTGAGGGATGGCTGTTATAAGGAAAGCCCAGAAACTTTGCCAGCCCAGAAACTTTCCCAACAACATCGTTGTGTACCTCAACCTTCTGTCTTTTACCCAGGCTAATCTGCCATTTTCCTTCCTTGGTAAGGTTTAGGGATTAGAGACCCGATCTAGATTATCATTTTAAATTTGGGACACATCGTCAGTAGTGGACCTTGGATTCATCGGGTGTTTCGGCCATTATCACCAGACACCCTCATCCAAGGAGGCCCTGCCAGAGTTGATCGGGCCCTGGAGTGTGTCACTGGTTTATGTTGAATTTTATTTCTCTTCTCCTTTCTTCTGTTTAGTTTCCTACAGTTTATTTTCTATCTATTCACTGCAGCTGAGAAATAATACTTACCTCTTTAGCATTTATGGAGCCCAACCTCTTCAAAGGGATAGAAAAGGTGATAGAGAGAAGTAAGACAAAAGGGACAAGATAGGAGAGAGCAGAGAGGAGAAGAGCGGAATATTTCTTTTCTCTCGCGGTTAGCTGACTGCCTTAGCTGCCCAAGTGATGTCAGCCCTTTTTAGCCATAGCCAATGACTGGTCCTCTCAGCAGTGTTA
>VUQG01021511.1:46036-59216 GCA_015106755.1 Etia nguti | reverse complement strand
ACTGTCTAAATTGTTTCATCTTTAATAAAATAATCAGTGTGGCTGCTCTACAGATGTAACAATTAAGTTTAACATCCAGGCATCCATGAAAACAGAATTTCTTAAATTTAACGGAGTTAGAAGTTAGCAGGAAGTTAGCTCGCTAGTTTCCACCTAAACATGATATACCATGTTCTGACTGAGAGATTTCTGAAAAAAATTTAAACGTACAGCTCTGCTATCCCTTCCAACATAAATGAAGACAGAAAACTAAACAGCAGTGACGTTTGTAGGGTTACTGAAGTTGGACTAGCTGGTATATAATGATGTGCTACGTGATCACTAGCGACACAGCTATGTTAGCATAACATAAACACAGTGAAGCTGGAGGATGTACGCTAACTTTTTTCCACTCCATAAAAGTTAACGTGAGGGTTCCCGATGGTTAGGGACAAATGCAATCGCATGACAGGATGCTGTAAACTTCAGTCAGGAGAACAACTGAGATAATCGATCCACAATACGAAGTCATTAATATACTGCAACAACATGGGAATAGAGCAGCTGCGAGAGAATTCAACATTAATGAATCAATGGTACGGAAGTGGAGGAAGCAAGAAGAATGAGTTGAGTAAAGTTTGACTTATCTGGCTGTTTTGTTTCGCTTAATGCGCCTTATAATCCGGTGCGCCTCATGTATGAAAACGAACACGTTCATCGACAGCGCGCCTTATAATCCTGTGCGCCTTATGGTCTGAAAAATGCGGTACTTAGACATGCAGTCTGCCTTTACAAATATTGGTGAAAGAGTGGATCGTCATAAAGACCTCACTGAGTGTGGCACTGTGAAATTTCTTTCCTCTTAGAAGAAATTTCACAAGCAAACTCTCCACCATCAACTGTAAATGGCATAATTGCAAAGTGGAAGTGTTTAGGAACAAAGCCAGAAAGTGGCTAACCACATAAAGTTACAGAGTGGGACTGCTGAGATGCACAATGCACAAAATTTGCCACTGTTTCACACAAAAACTATGTACCATTTGTGGCATGGGTTTCTATGGCCGAGAAGCTCCTGTAGGTGTAATGTGTAGGCAACCCAGTACTTTTGTTCATATAGTAAATGCATAGAGTTGTTGTTACATGGTATGGTGTGTTGTTCCTACTGTGTAGACTGTGTTTAAAACACTCTACCCACACACCCATCTATCCATCCACAGTGTTTAAGTCTCTCCCCCGATCCTCACCTCTATCAGCACGTCAGCTGCATCGTGGAGACACATGACCAGAGTTCCCACTCGTGCCATGTTGTTCACATAGGAGAATACAATCAGAGAGATTGTTGCCACATGGTGCAGGAACATGATCAGGAAATCCTGGGGAAACATCATCCAGCAAAATGTCACACAACTATAGAAAGAAATTTTAAAATGTCACTGCATGCTGCACATATTACAATTTATGCAAACAAAAATAGCAAATACACCCCCAGCGCCCAAGCATTTATCAACACTTTCTGCAGTAGTGTGTTTTTAAAAAAAAACAAACAAAAAAAACAACTACATATTCACACATCCTACTATCTCAGGCATAGCTGTGTCTCAAAAAGGGAAGATCCCACTAAGAAAACAGTTTGCAAGATCTTCCCTTTTAGAGTGTGGTTTAGTGTTGTTGGAACTGGGCCCCTGTGTGCTTCTTTACCTTCCTTAAACATATCAGGGCCGCAGTTTTAAAACATTTAAGTGTTGAATGAAATTTTAGAGTTGAAAGTGAGCTAAAAGCTATGTTTCTTCAATACAATCCCTGCTGTAACTACACGACTAATGATAGTGGTATGAGCCATTAAGTTTTCTAGCTTTGAATAGAGCTCCAGATGACTAAGGGCTGGGCCGGGGACAAGGGGGGTATTCCTCTAACAAATCTTTAGCTACTGAATCATCCGAGGATGGCACCTTAAAGCACCCAGAACCAGTCCAAAGTGGCAAGTGAATGAGGAGAGAAGATGAGCAGGAAGAGTAATGATGCAAGATACAGAGTGAAAGCAAGGCAAGAGTGTGCAGGGGGAACATACTGAAATTGGCAGGGGATGCAGAGGACCTCCTCAGCGTAGTGCTGTGCATGAAAAAAACTGAAAGGAGAAACAAAAACAGACAACATGCCAACAGTCAACAAAGAGATGACAGAGTGAAGGCATACACAGCATGGCATCGTGAGGGCTGCTGCTGCTTGCTGCTTGCTGCTGTGAATGCAGTGAGCGGAGTGTGTTTGAATAGAGGGCAGAGCTGGGATGGAGTGGAGACAGGAGTACAATCATGGCTGGAAGGCATGCAAATTGATGCTTAATGAGCCAAAAGTGTGGCCATTTTCATAAAAAAAAGATGAAGTGGGATGAAGATGATTGAATGCTTCCATGGACTGACTTTTAGCTTAGACACAGACCAAGTTGGTTCTTTAAAAGAATGCACAGCAGAGAATAAAGGGATTGTTTGCCGTTATCTTTTTCTTTGTTTCTTGTCGTACAAATAAAGTTGCAATGACTGATGCGTATACAAGTTTTAAATCAGTCAGCGAACATGCATTCACGCCCTATAAGCCCAAACCAAGGATTTCCGCTGTAATCGCTCTATTTCAGACAGTTTTTTCTACTAATAAATCTGTATGATGTCAAAGAGAGGAGCTATACACACACCTCCTGTTTACGAGAGCTAGCCAATCAGAAGAAAAAGTTGGCTTAAATGTAGTTTCAAAGACATATCAGCCTAAATGGCTTGTTTCAGACAATAGGTGAATTGAGGGGGTGTGCTATAATCCAGCAGAAGGATTATCTTGAAGAGCAAAGATTACTATCAGCTTTAGTAGAGTTAAGTCTAGAAATATAGAGCTGGAAATGAGCATAGGTACACTTTAATAGACCTGATTATTATTATAAGGGGGGCAGGGATAGCTCAGTAGGTAAGGTGTTGGCCCCGTGATCGGAAGGTCAGGGGTTCGATTCCCCTGAACGACTACCCTGAGGTACCCCTGAGCAAGGTACCGTCCCTACACGCTGCTCCCCGGGCGCCCAATGGCAGCCCACTGCTTCACTGAGTGAATGGGTTAAATGCAGAGAGGAATTTCCCCACGGGGATCAATAAAGTATACATTATTATTATTTGTGAAAGCAGATTTTACATTTAACAGGTGAATACAAAACATAGACAAGACGTTTACTATACATACTTGTCATATGATCTGTGCACTGATGTGAATTATTTTTCAGCATTTAATGTGAACTGAACATAAAACTAGAGCATTTGAACAGGACAGGAAGCATTAAAAACAGACTGCA
The DNA here is from genome assembly GCA_015106755.1 of Etia nguti. Lineage (NCBI taxonomy): Eukaryota > Metazoa > Chordata > Actinopteri > Cichliformes > Cichlidae > Etia > Etia nguti. Next base: position 55,912 of record VUQG01021511.1, on the reverse strand, counting down.
GTCCATTTAGGTGAGCTGCCTCCAGAGTCCTGGTGCTGTGCATGCAGTTTAACTGTTGTAGCTGCGCAACCTGTGCCAGAAACCTGATTTGTTCTATGTACGTGCAAAAACCTTTCACAATAAAACCACTAGACATATGCTCTGTGTGACTGTAGTAATCTCAGAGTGTATTGAAGTGTATTGAAACAATGTTCAGCTGGTTCTTGGTCCTAATAGTTATACAGAAGATTTAATTTCATCCTTTTTGTGTTTTTGTGAACAATGCCAAAATATAAGAAACTAATGAAATAAAGGATTATATATTTACCTATTGAGTACACGCACTTGATAAACAAAAAAGCTGGTTAAAAAAAACTGCTTTAGCTGAGTAAAATAATAGTTTGAGACAACCTAAATTAGCTCAAACTTTTATTTTACATAAAAAATATGATAGATTTGTTATGATTTTAGTAGCATTTTATAAGTCAAACTAAAATGTATTAATTCGTGTACAAGAAAGTCCACCACAGTAGAATAAATTAACCTCGACAATATGAGAAAAAAAGACTTATTTACCTGCCTGCAGATAAGCAAAATACATAGCCTATTTTTTCTATAGAAAGTGTTTTTAATAATATACAGATCTTCAGTTATAGTGATTTATTGCAACACTGGAAAGAAAAAGATTCCTTTTTAACCACTGTCTCGACTGCCAATAGGTGCATATATCTCAGCTACTGTTAATAAAAACATTACTTCTGCTGTGTGAAGTTGAAATGCCGGCTGTGAGTAACTCTATTACGCTGTTATTCTCATCAGGATAAATGTGTGTCTCACATTAGTATTCATGTGCCTTAACTTGAAACACATCAACCTAAATCATTTTGTCAAATGTGACACATTATACCCTCAGTGGCTGCTTTGATAGGTACACCTGTTCAACTACTCGTTAATTTAAATATCTAATCAGCCAATCGCATGGCAGCAACTCAATGCATTTAAGCATGACTTTGAACACGGGATAGTTGTGGGTGCCAGAGATGCTGGACAGAGGATTTGAGAAAATGCTGACTTGCTGGGATTTTGCCACACAGTCTTCTAAGGGGTTCACAGAGAGTGGTCTAAAAAAGAAAATATCCAGTGCCAGAGGTCAGAAGAAAATGACCCGACAGCTTCAAGCTGATAGAAAGGCAAAAGTAACTCAACTAACCACTGGGTATAACCAAGGCATACAGAAGGCCATGTCTGAACACGTAACACGTTGAACATGGTTCAGATGGGCAACAGCAGCAGAAGACCGCACTGGGTGCCCCTTCTGTCAGCTAAGAACAGGAGACAACTCACATGGCCTCACCAAAATTACTTCCTGCTACAACATTTGGACCGTAGGGTCAGGATTTGGCATAAGCAACACGAAAGCATGGATCAGTCCTGCATTGTATTTACGATTCAGACTGCTTCTGGTGGAGGTGTAATGGTGTGGGGGAGTTCACTGTACTTAAATGGCCTCCACAGTCACTGGATCTCAATCCAATAGAGCACCATTGGAATGTAGTGGAATGGGATATTCACATGAATGAATGTGCAGCTGACAAATCTGCGGCAACTGTGTGATGCTGTCATGTCATTATCAACCAGACTCTCCGAGGAACGTTTCCAGCACATTGCTGAATCTATGCCAAGAAGAATTAAGGCAGCACTAAAAGCAAAAGGAGGTCCAACCGGATACTAGGAAGGTGTACCTAATAAAGTCAACTTTGACTGTAAGTTCAGTCATTGGCTGAATGGATTATGTAAAAGTAGTTAATCAAAGAAAAAACAACTTTCCACAACAACTAGGGAAAGTGAGAGGAAAGTTTCTGTAAACTAGCTAGAATGAAAGTGTTTTGGCTTCGTGTTAAAGTTGAGTTAATTTATACAGTGATAATACAATCAAACTAATTAAAAAAGACTAAACATCAATCACAAAAGGATCGGGATGTCTTTTCTGTGATAGTGCTACTTACAATTGCATAAGAATAACACATTTTTCTAGATTCAAAACAAATAAGTAAGTAAATAACCTTGTCTTCTTTTCCCTTATAACAAACAAATGATGATTTGTGCCACTGGACATGCAAGATGTGTGTTTTTTTATGACATGTACTCATAATTACCTTCCTCCTGATGTCTGTGAATTGGGAAAATAGCAACGACAGATAGAAAGACAGCTCCAGTATATAGTAATAATGGATGTCCACAGTCAGTGGCTGCATAAACACACAAAGCAACAGAGTTAAACTAAATATTTGATAGGTAGTAAATCCAGGAATGCTGTAACATGATCGCAAAGGATGGGTAAACATTGCAGAGTAAATGTTTACCTGGTAAGGGTAGTTGTACCAGCACTCTTTAGTGTTCCATAACCATGGAGTCTACAGGAGATGAGAACAGTATGTTTATACCTTAGACAAATAAAATCATATAATATAATAAAAAATATTATTAAACTTTGACTGACTTGTTGAGGGGCAATGATAGCACTAATTCTTTTATATAGAACTCAATAAATGCTAGATTGCTATGTTCTGCCCATAAATGAAGCTGGACCACCATAAGACAAAAATCTCGAGTAGTGACGTAAAGATGAGAAGAGTGATGGCAACTGAGATGCTAAAAAAATGTGTTATAAGCAAACAGTGACCCATCACTGTAGCTGAGTTTACGTCTCCTGCACTCCTCTCCAGACCCGCTCTATTAATAAATCCCACAGAGGCTGAAGCCTGCAGCAGCGGCTGCCAGGGACTTAACTATTTTCACAAAGTGCTTCGTCATGCAACTTGTGTCTGTGAGAGATTTTTCCTACTCTGTCTCAGCCACTGCTGTGATTGTATTAATATACGGATTTTCATGAATTTATGCATGAACTCTATTAAACCTATCTCGGCCACATATTTCAGTCAAATTTGCTTAACTGGCTTGTTACCATAAATGTATGAACTCTACGAAGTGTGGCTTATTGATGTCACTCCTTTAGTGTCTGCTGGAATTTCAGGCTTTTTAAAGAGGAAAAGCGGTTTCAGCTGGAAGCACTGGGAAGCCCCTAAACTACACATAGCCTAGGGCACCGCATACGTGCATACATGTTCATGAAGGTAAAAATATCTTTTAACAGAACATGAAAAATGTTCAATATGAATATTATTATTAGGTATGCTAGCCCCAAAAGTTAAGCTAAACAGCTGGTTAAATGGTCCATATATGTCATAAAAGGGACATTTTAAAAAAGCCATGCTTTATTGATAACACACTTGCACTACTCACCTTAGGAAACCCACAATTTCCAACAATGACAAAGTCACTTAATTAATTAAATAGCTGTGATGACCACTTTAAATGTCATCATCTCAGTTATTTCAAGTCCTTGCTTTTGTATTAGTAGGTGGCCCTTCCTACATGGGATAACACAACATACAACACAAGCACATTTGAACATTGGCTTCCAGCTGTTAAAAACTACAAGTCACTATAGTAACACAGTAAAACCCCTGACTGATTAGAGGCCATTTTTTTTCCTCTGCTGCCTTCTCTTTTCCTTTTTTGTCTTTATAAAATTAGTCGCTTTAATTTAATTTTATCATGTACCGCTATTATTTTAGTGGTTTAGAAAATAACTTTAAATCTCATAGATCCATATTAAATTCAGCTCCTGTTACAGAAACTCTTCTTTAAGTAAAACTTACCTTTTTAAGGAATCGTACTCCGTAGGTAAATATGTATAAGTAGAATGTAAATCTCCACCTGAAACAAGTAAAAACATCATGAATATAGACTCATCTGACCACAAAAATCAAAAATATTTTTGTGATCTTGACTTTTTCTTTTGGGGTTGTAACCTTAAAAAATGTGTGTAACAGCAGTGGATTTCAGCTTTGGTCTAGTCTGGAGCAACCATAGTATTAAAGACAGCCTCCTCTAGCTCTGCAGTGCACACGTACTTGCAGTTGCTTATATTTATCTTCTTGTTTTTTTCCACATTGATTTCTATTTTCTACAGAATCCAAACAAATGTCTAGCCTATCATTCTGAGACCATTTTGTGGAGAATAATGACCTGCATCACAATATGTTTTCCAGAATCTGAATTAATACCACTCGTGCTGTATGCTATTTATTTTGTTTAATCCCTTGGTGCAACACACTGTGGCACACAATGTGGCTGTTATGCCTGTAATTAGGAACTGGAAGTGGTGTAAGGTCTTCTTATTCAACTCTGCAGTCTAGGGCAAATCAATGAAAATAGGACATCACTGACTTCCCTGGTGAGGTCTGGAGGGGAAAAAAAACCAAACCACTCACTCTGTCCATTCCCAACCCTTCTCTGCTTTATGTAACCCTGCACATAAATTACAGTAACCACAGCTACACAATGATAGGGAAAGTCATCACGAGGTCTGACTCCGAGCTTACAAGAAGGAAACTGCTTCAGTGATCAAAGATGTGCTTATAAAACACATCCTACTTATCCCAGTCATCAATTGGGAGGAATGATTCAAGATTGGCCCCTTAGCAAGCCCCCTAATTGGTCTAATGCAGCTTCCATAGTTGTGCAAGCTGCATTACACAAATTATTTCATTCGTGTCTCCAAATGGAGACAAATTAACCCATAAGGAGAAACAGTGATGACTTCATTAAATATTTAACTCCTCTGAGATGTCACTGTTATCATACAAGTATCCTTTTAAATGCATCTCCACACACCAAACAGGTGACAGCTGGACAGAGATTTCCACACTGAAATCTTAAGGAACAAAAGAGCCATGCTCAGAGTAGAGTATCACTCCTTTCTCTGATATTACAGTGATTTCTTTTAGAACAGCAGTAATATTTGCAGTGGTTAAATTAAATAAATTAAAAAAATAAGACAAAAGCTGGCAAATGGATTGAGATTGATGCAGGGTATTTTTAGTATTTCTTGACTTTTTACACTCAATTTACATTCACAAAGTGCTTTATTCTACATATACAGATCTTTCATCTGTTACACACACATACACACACCTATAGATGAACTTTCGCCCTCATTTGAACTAGACTGACTCAGTCATCTTCTAAGTTAGAAGAAAACCTCCTGAGCCCAATAGACAGTCAGCCTAATAACACAAACACTAGTTATTGTACTCAGCTGATTACTATAAGTTACTATAGATGCCTGAGTGTAAAGATATGTCTCTGGATTTTTAGATCGCATACACTCTTTTGAATGCAGTTGTATAACTCCATGAATCAAACCAGAGGAACAAAACAGAGCTTGACTTCTATGACACGGAAGAAAACATCCACTGACGGCTGTGACAGATGTTGTGGATCCTGTCATGTGAAACAAGCATTTGCATACTTTAAAGGTTATGCGGTGTGGTTGCTTCAGCAATGACCTCAAATCAAACACCTTTTGACAGCTGCAGGCCCTGAAACTCCATGAACGTGCACGTTACATAAATGCTCAAAAAAAGAGAACAAGTTAAATCCATATCGGCTCCTCTGTGCAGGAACACGCAGCAGAGCCGCTCCTTTGACGTGGATGTGAGCTGTTACTCGTGATGAATACTAGAGGAATTATTACCACATTGACATGCTGCTTGTGGAAGCCATCATTGACTGCTTTTTGTGTCTGATCAACAGTATTGTAAGAGCAAATCAGCTGGACGAGTCTACCTGAAACACAGTAAAGACTGTTGCATGGCAACTGGTTGATGAATCCTGCAAGAGTCTTTTACAAGTGCTACTGAATCACTGCTATATATGTACAATCACAATGACTCACAAATGCTACCTTTTGATATTTTTTTTCCTGTTGTCAGGCTTCGATTGAGTTTTGTCATTATGAGTTACACTTATTCAAATTGATGATGACAGTTGAGCAAACTGGCACTTTTTGAAATTTAATTATCTAAGAGCTGCTGTGTATTTGGTGCACTCGATGGAAAAGCTATGAGCCAATTATACTTTTAACTAAACAATACCGTGCATCAGCTGTGGTTAATAGGATTATTTTCATGCGAATTTAGGCATACAAACTGTAGTTCATACAACACATATAAAAAGACGGTTTACCTTAAGCATAAGTGCTTAATCACGCTTTAATAAATTGTTTATAATGTATGATGAAAAGTTGGATTTCAAATTCAGACAGCTCAACTAATCACGGTGAGTTCAAATGTACCTGTTTAGACAGGACATTGCTTGAGGGAAGAAATAATTGCAGGGGTGACTTTGATTTGATTAAAAACTCAGTAATGAGGCTGCTTTTATTCTGAAGGTGGCGCCTAGTGTTGGAATAAAATCATAAAAAGCAGATCGTACTGGCTCATTTAATTTACCTTTGTCACTTCTCCAGGTGGGAAGCCTGAGCACCAGCTGGCTGCAATTGTCTGCATTCATACTGTTCAACATAACAATTAGGCATGACTCTCCAGCTTTATCAAAATTCAACAGTCAGGAAGCTTTGTCCCCTCATTGCAGTTAGATCAGCAGTAACAGCTCTGATACTCTTCAGGTAGTAATAGGTGCCCCTCCTACCTATGTATATTTGTCTACTTTGGTTTAATTACATAGACATGATTTTAAATTACTGAAATGAAAAAGCTTGTTAAGTGCCAGTTTGTTTTAACGTGGTGCCGGAACATGGCGAGCAGTCTGAGGGAAAACGTGTGTAGCCGTTTTCTTTGAAATGCACATTTAAATGGCCCATCTCTCAGCTACCCTAAAAGCATCTGCTGAGCAAAATCATAGTTCTTACTTGTCAGCTTGGAGTCTGGCAAACTGCTTCTGAAATGTATGAGAGTCACACACCTACGTGTTGTTAGAGGAAAAGCAGTAATGAGGATGCTGGTAGTCTCAGCTGCTGATAATGATATATTTCTGCAGAGTTTAAATGCATCAATTCATTTTTGATAATCTACTGCAGACTGTTAGATGAAGAATGTGTAGTAGTTTACACATTCCCCTAACAATAAAAAAAAAGCCCCGGTTTGATTCCAGGAACTGTCAGGAAGGGCATCTGGTGTAAACTCAGCCAAATCGAACCCCTCGTGAAAGTAGCTTTAGATGAGGCATTGTCACAAATAATACCCACATAATAATACCCAAAAGATGGATGTCCTTTGCTGAAACTGCATTTTCAGTTAAAGACACAGCTATCTGAAGCCCCTGAAAGCAGAGTTGGATTTTAAAACTTTCTGTACAACAGTTGGTGCTGGTTAAAAACTAGACAGAACTGCAATAATGACCCCAGCTTGCCTTTTCTGTATTTCAGAATACAGATGCTCATGTGATTTGCTTTCTTTTGTATTTTGCGTTAGGGAGTTGCTTTTTTGTAGTATTTGAAACAATAGCACGTAATCTTAAGGGTACGCTTGAACCATTAGGGCCTATCAAGGGACTGCTGTTGAAAATTTGCTTTGGGTTAATATCCAGATTCTGCCTTTGGAACTTTCAGTGTTTTGAAATGCTGACTTTAAGTAGTCTGATTACATGTAAAATTTCCATGCAATTTTTTTACATAAGCACAATGTAAAAAGTACAATTTAATGGGAAGCGGACAGATGACATTTACTTGACTGGTATACATTCAGTTTATACCAAGCATATTTTCCTCAATGATTAATTATTTGAATAAGTAAACCTTTGAGTTTATATATTTCAGATTTATTTTACTCAAAAATAATGCTTCATGTTTACAAGGGCAAACAATCCTTTATTGAGTGTACTTGTCCTTTAGTAAAATAAGAAAATATGAGATTTAAATAAAAATATTTGAATTTAATTTGGAAGAACAAGTTTGTCCTTTTCTTCTGTTTTCAGTTTCTGTGCTGAGATGAAAAAACTGCATCCTTATCTACCTCCTGATAGGAATTTGTGTATTTCCAAAGAATACTCCCTGAATAATCCACTTCAATTGGTTGTAATATGGAAAGCAAAAAAAAAAAATTACTTGGATTTAGTAGCAGTCCATTTAACTATGCATCAAATATTAAGGGACACCTGAGATAGATAACATAAGGTTAGAAATCATCATTACTTAATAATATTAACTCTAGTCACAGACATTCTATGTCACTGTCTTTAAAACAAAGAAGAAAAGTGGGAATTGTATTCTTTATGATAATTTCTTTGTTCTCAGTGAAAGCAACGATGAAGAAGAATGGAGGAAGATGAGATCAGACAACTGGAGCTGTTGAGCACATCAAAGCGAGCTCCTGCCTCAGCCTGTAACGACCAAGAACTGAAAAGAGGAAGGGGTCTACTCCCTGAGTACACTGCAAAATCTTAATTTACTGTGAAGCCTCTTAGTCTGAGTGAGTTTTCATTTGTTTCTGGATTTTGTTCTTTTCCATATGAACAAAGTTATTGCAGGATTGCTGCTAAAAACAAATTGTACACTTGCACTTGACTGGATGACTTTTTTTCCCTCCTTTTTTTGCAGTCTGTCTGGGTAACAATAGCTGGGAGACAAAGTCCATGCAGAGCCTTCATTATTTTCAGACCAAATGTGTCTTCTACATGCTCCCAGTTTGCATAATGAAAAGAACAGACACCAAATCTGCCATCATGACAACTGAGAGACAAAGAATCCTATCAGTCTGCAACAGCTGTGCATGAGGGCCTAATTAGAGCACAATCACTGCTAGAAGGACTGAAGCCAGCCCGTTTGGAGGACTTCACTGTGGGCAACTGAGACTCACAACCTGGACAAACTATTGCAAAGCCCCGTGTTGTCTCCTATCAATTATGCTGAGTGCAGATAACAGCTTCGGCACGGGTGTTGCTTTGAACGAATGCCAGCAAAGCATGTACAAAAAGCCCTTACATATTTCATAGAGGCACAAATCGAATCTCTCTTTTAAAAATTTTTTAATTTATTTTTTGTTCACATTCTTCTTTGAGCTTGTAACAGGAGTCCAGTGGTCTAATCAGCTGACAGTGGTCTCCTGAGTGAACAGCAGCCTCAGGCAGATCAGAAGATGTGAGGCTCCCTGTGTCTCAAACTGCCAGATTTGCTCTACCGGTGTCAGACATGACTCTGCTCTGACAGCGACACTCGCTCGTTGGCCTTTAACATCACACGCCAAGTAACTACAATTTCCCTGATGGCAAATGCTTTACTGCAGATTAGCCAGTTCTCTATTACAGACTGAGTGGGTTTGCTGGTTCGCACTGGGACTATTATCCAACAGCAGCACCAGCATTTATGTTGCAATCTTCATAAGCCATGTAAGACACAGCACTGACTAACCAAAACTGAAGCAGCCCTCTTATGAGCTTTTAAAGGACCACACCAGCGTTTCTGCTTCAATTTGACCACAGAGCTGAAGTAAATGATAGCTGATTGATTATCAGTTGAAGACTCAACATAACACTAACTGTAAGAGAGGGAAATTTAACATAATATATCGCCTGTGTCCGGTGTGTTTCTCCTGGGCATACCTCAGCTCAATTTAACATCAATTCAGCTCTTGAGAAAAAGCCTCCCTCTCATCTTAGCAGGATCCCAATTTGAGATCTTAAAATGCTCTTTTCTTCCCTCACTGTTCTAGTCTTGATTTATTTGAAATAATTACTCCATGAGATGACAGTGAGATCCAAAAGAAAGGTTGATTGGCTTAAAACCTGAACAGGATCAGAAGTTTATCTTAAATTCAATTAAATTCAAATCTTGTCTCCTATCCTGTGCTATGCTTGTCCTATTAATTCTCAACTTGGACAGGACAATTTTGTTTTAGATTGAGTTATTATTTTGGTTCTCTGCTCTCCTTTGTATCATTTTCTCAAATGTCAAAATTTGCTACATAAATGAAATATCTTTAGGTTTAACGTAGACGGTCGAAGAAAAAAAAAAAAAACCTCCAGCAACAGGAA
>VUQG01021511.1:0-46016 GCA_015106755.1 Etia nguti | reverse complement strand
TTAATGAGCATCTTTCACTACAGCCCTCAAATTTCCCCTTTACATTCCTGCCTCCATTTCCCTAATTTGTTTTTTATGAGTATGAGCACCCACACAATTTACCTTCAGTTCCACACAGTATGAAAATGAACTTGCAGAGCTCGATTTATTAAATCATTAACCATGCCTGCTTTTACTGCTGTCACAGATGTGTTGTTGATAAGTGGTAAAACAGCGCAGCCGATTCAAATGACTACACTCACAACAACTGTGACCGAAAGTTAAGCACCAGTGCACAAACTCTGATGTTTACAGAGAAAAAGAAACATGCAGAGGAAACATGGCGTGCAGCTAAGTGAGGAATGTCTGATTATAGTTTGTCTTACATGCTCTCACAGAATCTGGCGAGAGTGCTGGGCTTCTCTTGGTTGCGTCGTTGTCTGAACCAGCGCTGGATGGTCCGCACATCCCAGTCGAGCTGCTTGGAGAGACCCTCCAGCCTCTTCTCATCTGGGTGCTGGCGAGAAAATATAAACACCCAATAGGTTAGATGTAGGTCAGTTATTAAGTTATAACTGAATGATAATGAGAGAGAAAAAAAAAAAAACATGTGGTAAACCTTGGTTATAGCAGTGAAGACCTTCTCCAGAATGGCATTGGGTTGAGCTTTTTGCGGCCCGTTAGTCTGGATCTTCAGGCCCATGGCACATGGTCTGGCAATAAACCTGCAATAACCAGATCATGACACTATTTACATATTAAAAGACTCAGGTCTCTTTTTTTAAATTCTTTAAATTAAGGACACCGGAGCAGTCAGTGATTAATAATCTTTCTCTGGAGGTGCTGAATAATAGTGTACTGTAAAGATCTTTTGACCACAAACAGTTTAACACAGAGGGGAAATAACATGTATGCGCTGAACTGCTGAAGTGCAGTATCCCCGTAGTGTTGATGAAGAGACAGTAAATGACACCACAGTGTGACTTGTTTGGCAAGATGTGGTGAGGAAGTACACAAGAATTGACTGTCAGTTGCTAAAGTTAACACGTGGCTGTCTATATGAACAAAAATAATAATAATAAAAACTCTCCTTACACAGACATATATTTCGTGAATGAAACACCAGCAAGTCAAACACCATCTGATCATTTTAACTTTGTTACATACTGAGCGTAAATGGGGTTTAGTGTGGCAATGTAAGGCCTCACTCACTACTTTGTAAAGAAACTCTGATGACAAGCATTGCTGTGATGAGACCATCGTGGCTTAACTGTCAGAAACATGATGATGCAAAATGCAAAACATCACAAATGGAGCAGTGAAAAAAACCAAAACACAACCCCCCACCGATAAGATAGGTTAAAGGAGCCGGATTTTAGAACGGTGCTTTGCAGAAATTATGGTTTGGGATACGAGAACGGTGAGTGGATTGGCCAGGTATGGTAACTTGGTTGCACAGCGTGTGCATGTGTGTGTGCCTCGACAGATGCATCAAATGCAGACAGCTCGTAACGCTGCGGCCCTGCAGAAAGAAAGATGATCACCCTAGTGATTTGTGGGCTAACCAGACAAGATGCCATTGTTTAGGTACCAGACTGACACACATGGACAGCGGGGTGCGTTGCATCGTTCGCCGGAATATTTCGACAATAGAAGACCGTATCACAGCCACCTGGATTAACGCATGTGCGCGTCGACCCACCTTTCGAAAACCAGTCGTATCATAAAGATGCAGAATGCTAAAGGACAAGCAAGATAGAGATCCTCGGCTTGCGGAAACGTTGCCTCATCTGTGTTTTTTAAGTCAGCCCAGGTTACATTGTGAGGGAGCCAGAATCTCTCATTCCAAAACCACGCCAGAATACCGGCCATCTCCCTGCAGCAGACACTGTGACCGGGTCGAAAGAGAAATGATGGCCCGCTGTATCTAGGAGGTCTCTCAGATGCGATCTGACGGCACAGGCTCTGCTGATGATGAGATATCCGTGTGCGATCGCCGTCCGTCCGTTTCCCCTCAGCTATTCCAGTGTAGGGAAGTAGACTCAATCAGCTCCTCTGCAACTGATTGGTGCGCTGACATGTCATGCAAAACAGTCAGCGCACATGCCGGGGCTATACCACGGCGTCATCAAGGTAAAGCACTGGGTTAAAACTCAGCCTAACACAGTATAGCTGACTCCCCTTTCATAAAATGCAGAAAGGCGTTTGTTTTATTTATACTCCTGTTTTATAAATGTGATGCTTTTATTGTTGGAGAATCCTGTAGTAAACTGCCGACCTGGTGAGAACTCACCTTCAGATACTGAAGATACAGATTATTACTGTCAAACTCAAACTGATCTTTAATGACTTTTAGAAATAAATAAATAAAATAAAATAAAATAAATATGGACACAGTGGAGCATGCTCCACCGTTTACCGCTGTGCTTGGCAAACTCTGCCACCTACTGACAGATTTCATGCAGTAACCCTGTTCCAACCCCCCACCCCATAACAAACAAACAATAAAAAAAGAAAAGAAAAAAAACGAAAGGATTAAAAGTCTTCTAAAGCCAAACACATATTTAAAGCAAATTCATTTTGGTGGTCAATCATCCAAAGCAAAGACAGTGGACAGAAGTAAAGAAGAGAGTGCAAGCAAGGCGGAGTGGTTGGAAATGAGCATCAGAAGGAGAGCAGCAAGAGTGAAATGGGAGATTTACAAGATGGTAGTGAGACTTACTTTGATGTGTGGTTTGGAGATGGTTGAACTACCAACAGGAGCTGGAGGTGAAGCTGGAGGTTTTGAAGATGCTAACATTTTTTGTTGGGAGTGACCAACAAAAAATATCTATGATTTAGAGACAAAGACAGAGAAGCAAGGCTGAAATGGTTTGTACATGTGCTGAGGGGGGTAAAAAATAAAAAATAAAAATTACCATTACATATGTTAGAACAGCTTTGCATTGCTTATGAGTGAGAAATGGATCCACCCCGTGCCAGCAAAGTGTCTCCACAGCATGTAAGGGCCATCAGATCCTGTCTGGGCCCAGGTCAATCCAATAGGGCACCTTTGGGATCTGGTGGAAGAGAAGATTCACATCATGGATGTGCAGCCAACAAATCTGCAGCAACAGTGTGATGCTATCATCTCAAGATGGACTACAGTCTATTTCCATCACCTTGTTGAGTATATGCCCCACGAAGAATTAAAGCAGTTCTGAAGTATAAATAACGAACTAAATAAAACAACCAAGTCTCATTAGTAAATTATTCCAGCTATCAATTTTTTACTATATGAACATGAAAATTTTAAAAAGGTGATTTTTTAAAATTAATTAATTAATTTTTTTTTTTTTTTTTTTTTAGCGTTCTCACATATCTTCACAACAGCTTTAAACTCAAACAACTTGCAATTGCTTGTAAGAGGAGCATTAAATGTTCACAGTGGTCGCACACAGATCAATAAAAAGTCTAATGGCGCCATCTGCTGGCCAGTAGTATGATCGTCACCTGCAGTTCTGACTGGATGTGACATATTCTGGACATATTACTTAACTCACACACGCACACACACACACACACACACACACACACACAAACACGCGCGCGCGCGCCGTCATCCTCACGCCAGTATTTTAACACATTCATTGCTATTTTAACTAAAACACATTCTCATTAATATCTGTAATGTAACCATTCTGCTAACAGAGGCTTTTTAAATTAGGTGTGTAATAAAACATCTTAATCACTAGTCACTGTCTCGAGTGCGCGCGCACGCGATCCGTTATTTTCCGGGTTGTGCTCGCTCAGCGGTAGAGGCGGCTCTTCCTCTGCTGCAGCTGCTAGCTGACACTAACACTGAGGAGGTGAGGTCAAATTTGACTCTCTCTCTCTCTCTCTTCCTCTCTCGCTGCCCGTCAGTCTGAGAGAGAGGCTGCTAACTAGCGCAGCATCATCATCTTCATCATGGCGGATCAAGGCGACTGTACAGCTCCTGTCCACCACCCGCAACCACCGCTGACAACCAGCTGGCCAATTACCCGGGAGTCCTACGAGCTGCAGGAAGTCATAGGTTAGTGTCCGGGGATGTACTGAACGCCGTGTAACTATCGTGGAAACCCAGCCCGCGGCGGGTTATCGGAGGTGAATGACGACGAGGGCCTACCGGCTTTTTCATATGCAGCAGCCTCCCGCAACGCTTTGCAATGCGGATGTTACCAGACACAGTCAGGGACTACCGGTTCACAGCACACGAAGCGGAGTCGGGTAAAAAATCTGGGCCGCTGCACGCGCGTGAAACTGTCACGTTCAATAAGTGGCTCTACGGCGGGCTCCGATCACCGAGCTCGGCTCCAGCTGTGCTGATTTTATGGCACGTGTCCAGTTTATTAGCAGCTGCTTAAATCACAGATGCTGCGGATCTGTGAAGGCCACGTCGTGCTGTCTGTGGTGGCAAATAGCTCGTCTTATGTGGACATAAATAAGTTAAATATACAGCTACTTAGTATTCATACAGCTAATAATAGCAGTAATGGTGATCATTAAAAACTATGGCAATAGCGGAATTGTTACTTTTAAAACAATACAGCTTATTCTAAAAAGTCACTCCGCTGACTCCTATGTTTTCTAATTATTATTTTGATTGTTTTAATAAAGTTAACACGTGATCTCTTAAAGCATACTTGTTGTTGTTTAACTACAAGTCCAAAAATTCAAGAAATCCAGTTTACACTCATATTAATTAGAGAAAAAAACTTTAACAATTTTCACATTTAAAGATTCAAATGATTAACACAACTTTTCTGTAATTGAGATACATGACTCAGTTTGTATTCATAGCTTATACGTAGCTGCAATGTGGAGCATTGGTGTAATAATATTCCATGTTGTTGTTATTATGCAGAAAAACCAGCAGGCATGTGCATAAACCTATTGTTAATATATCAAAGACATTTAAACCTTAACTTGTTTACTTGCATGAATCACCTAATGCTGAATTATATTACCTGAGACATAATACTGCTAATCTTAAATGCATAGAAGACAAGCAGAGGGAAGCCGTGTGCATATTTTGGGCAAATGCATGCACTGTGCACATGAGCTGACAAGTCAAATCATGAGTGATAAGAAGTAGTGCCTCCGCTATGTGCAGCTGACAGTGATGAGTAAGTGAGATCCCCCCACACACACCTCAACTTGTAGGCAGTCACAATTCATGTGTTCTCTGGCGTATCTGCTTCTAACAGTTTGCAAGCAATATGTCATGTGTCACAGCATCTTGGTGTGAACAGCTCTGCTACTCCACAGCGTGGCCTGATTTGTAATGAGTCGAGTAAACGACTCATCACATTGATAAAAAAAAAAAAAAAAGAAGAAAAAAAAATAGAAGTGCTGTTAGTAACTAGTAACTGTGAGCCAGACAAATCCATAAAGCCACAGACTGATGCTGAATTTAGTCTTCCAGCTGTGTGTGATGCGATTCCCACTTGGCTCCTGTTTACTTTGTCATAGCTCCATTGTGGCTCTAATTCTCAGGCAGCGGGGCCACAGCTGTTGTGCAGGCAGCCCTCTGTACCCCGAGACAGGAGCGTGTAGCCATAAAGAGAATTAACCTGGAAAAATGCCAGACCAGCATGGATGAACTATTGGTGAGTACAATAAATACGGGCTGTTTTCTCAACCCAGTGTTTTGTTTTTTTTACACCACACCCGATTCCTGTAGTACTACTTAACTTCTGCTACATATTGTTATTGTTCTCATTTATCTATTAATGCAGTTTGTATAGAAATCCTCTCACTTTCCTGTTGTTTATGCAGCTTGTTACAGATTATTATGACAAAGCAAGTGCCCTGAATAAATGAGATGTCCTGTATGTGAAATATCCTGTCATTTGCCTCTACCAATAGAAAGAAATTCAAGCCATGAGTCAGTGCAACCATCCCAATGTTGTCACATACTACACCTCCTTTGTTGTGAAGGATGAACTCTGGTTAGTCATGAAGCTTCTGAGTGGGGGTAAGCTTCAC
This sequence comes from Etia nguti, assembly GCA_015106755.1. Taxonomy (NCBI): domain Eukaryota; kingdom Metazoa; phylum Chordata; class Actinopteri; order Cichliformes; family Cichlidae; genus Etia; species Etia nguti. The sequence continues at coordinate 40,028 of VUQG01021511.1, read as the reverse complement.
CTGACACAGGTGGCTTAGTGATGCATTCATGCCATTCATGTGATAACATAAGTCTTAAATGCCCTTACACTGGTCTGTGTTTAATCTGATTAAAGAACAGCAGCGTATCAACCTGTGTTAATGCCTAGTTGACAAAAAGCGTTACATCTGAGAAATTTCAAAACTTATTTCAACAACTATTACCTTTATGTGTCAAAAAATCTCTAAAACAGCAACACATAATATAAGGCCAGTTTCAGTATAGTAATAATTCATTATAATTTAAAAAAAAAAAATTTTTATAAGGTCAGTTTAGTTTCGCTTGGACTACAATGGGCTTTGCTCATTTCAGTTTTTATCAGTTTGGGTATCATCATTTATCATTGGTAAGGTTTGAGGGTCAATTAAGTTTTACTATATAGTTGGAACACTTGTAGATATTGTCCTCACAATACAAATTTGACCACACTCATGAAGACCAAAATTAAGGACATTTAATTTAATTTAATTTTTTAACCATTATATTTCTGGGATAATAATTGAGGACCAGTGTCGGGGTTGTTACTCCCAAAAAAATAAAGCAGCATGTTACTTAATTACTCTTCAGAGAAAGTCATTACTCGTTACCGTACTTTCTCTTTACTTTGTAAAATTACCTGAAACACAATGTTATATAATTACCAGTTAACAATATAAACCTTAGGATACAATCCTGTACACCAACACAAATCCCTATTCTAATGAGGACACACACAAGCTTTCTTTTAGTGTTTATTTATGAACACAAAGCTGACAACACAAGGGAAAGCTGAAAATGCAACAGTGATTCACTTTCCAAATGTGCACAGGTAGAAAGTGAGCCTGACTGCTCATCACTGTCTTTAATACCTGTTAAAGATCAGGCTCTGGCTGCTGGGCTGGGTTCTGCATACACTCAGGTTTGTCATCGCTCTGGGTTCTTGGCTAGTTTTGTGTTAGCAGGCTGTCTGTGCAGTGCTATTAGGAGCCAAAGTTACCAGTACAATGTGGTTGTTTCTTTTCTGTAGCCAGTTTGCACTTTACCATTGTGTTCTTGTTCTATTGTACAAATAAATAAAAGTAATGTCCATATCTACGCTGTATTTTCCAGCACATGAACTGAAATCAATGGAATGTGATTGCAGTAACACCCAGCAGTGGTAACGACACTAGAAAAGCATAGGTTTAAATCACTGAATTAAGTCATGTCAGCTGTAAAGACAATACGACCATTCTGGCTCATTTGTTTTTGTATTACTTTAGGTAACTATATACTGCAGTGGTTTACACGTTTGCCTTAAACGGGAAAATCAGAATCCTTTTTATTGTCATTAAACATCAGATGTTCAACGAAATTAGAAGCAGCTCCCTGCAATAAGAGTAAAAGCAAATCTAAAAATACCAAAATATACAAATGACCATAGGCGTCGTGCCAATGGTCACAAACACTGAGATCCTTTTTATATGTAAGATGAATTAATTACTCAACAGATTTTTGTTTCCCATTATTTTCTAAAAATTAACCATGTTTTTTTTTCTTGGCTGGAATCTTTTTAGGCTCTATGCTCGATATAATTAAGCACATAAGCAAAGAAGATGATAAAAATCGAGCTTTAGAAGAGCCTATTATTGCCACTATATTAAAAGAAGTCCTGGAGGGTCTGGACTATCTACACAGAAATGGACAAATTCACAGGTAATGGTTTTACTGTGTTAAATTCTTTTTTTTGTTTTTTGTTTTAAATTCTCTATTTAATCAACATTGTTTGATTAAAAATATGATCCGCTATCTAAAAAACTTGGGGAAAACAGGTTAAAATTTGGGTGGATCAGTTTAAACCAAGTGGTAATGTTGAAAATGAGCACAAATATGCTCATTCATTGGATTGCAGCTCAGTCATGATCTGTACACTTCCTGGTTATCAAGGTCAGTGTGAGTCAGACTTAACCCTCTACGACCCCCATGGGCAGAGTTCTATATGGTGATGGTCAGGGCGACACGCTAACAGGAGTGGAAGAATCAATGCTGCTCCACATGACTTTGTCGTTTGACTGCATTATTGTTTTGTTGACCTCAGGGATGTGAAAGCTGGAAACATACTACTGGGGGAAGACGGATCTGTTCAGATTGCAGGTTTGTTGAATACTGTGTAACACTCTCTTAAACCTCTTTTTTTTGGTTAGTTTCACACTATATGCATACACTGTATTTGTGGTAAGATGGTGGAATTGATTTTATAGGTTGTAATAATTAACAGAGAGCAATAATGTATGTTTACGTTTTACCTCTTTTTAATCATAAGTCATAATTCTTTCCTAATTATTGTGCGTCAGCTTAATCAGTTACTCCATTGAAGCTGTCAGCTTTTTAATGCTGCCTGTTATATTTAATTGAAGTGACTGATTACAGCCTTTAATAAAAGCAATTACAGGAATTAGGAAAACAGTTGACTCTGTAATAAAATAAAAACAAAATATCTGCAGGTTAACAAATAAGCACAGCAGGAAAAGCACAAGAGTAACCTGTTGAGTTAATTAGTTTCAGGGTCCTGATGTGAATGCATTATTTTGGCTGATACTGGATCCACACTATGTTACCGGTTGTTCTTGTTCTTAAACAGACTTGTGCAAGGCTTACACTCACTAGCCATGTTATTAGGTACTTAATTACATTGACCTTGCTAGTACTGGGTTGGATGTCCTTTTCCACAGTACCTTAATTCTGGCATAGATTCAACAATAACGCTGACATGATATCACCATACAGTCACTGCAGATCTGTCAATAATAATAATACTAACATTTTATTTGTAGGTACATTTCAAGGCACTCAAAGACCAAAATCACAGTATGCACACAAATGGACACCTATACTGCTCTCAATTTGTTTGAGTCAAAATTGCTGTGGAAAACCTTTTAGCAATCCTAAATGTTTTCCTCAAAATTTTCTTCTTGGTTAAATTCAGATATTTTTGATTAGGTTATCACATGTATGCTGCTCTGTGACTCGTTACACTTCTCTGTTTTTTGAATCTACTCTTTTGACCAGCTCACTACATAGGCAGGCATGCACCACTCATTCCAGAAGAGATCAGCTTTTCAGACTGTGACGCAGTAAACAAGCTAAAATGAAAATGAACAATTCTGATGTCTTTGATGTTCAATATTTACTCTTTACCCTGCAGCAGTCACACTGGGTTTTGACACAGATTTTTAAATGAGCAAATTACCGCGTGTTGTTGTTCTAAAGTCTTCTCTGTTGTTCCAATGCTTTTCTTTTGTTTTTACAGATTTTGGAGTGAGTGCATTTCTAGCTACAGGGGGTGACATGACTAGAAACAAAGTTCGAAAGACCTTTGTTGGCACACCATGCTGGATGGCACCAGAGGTGATGGAACAGGTAGGTCTGTTTCTGTCTGTATCGAGGCAAGAGCTGATGAAATCTTTTAATTTATGTACTGGAAAAAAATGCAACTGGTCTGTTTTGGGTTTTTGTATTCTAGTCTTTTATTAACTGTTTTTGGTTTGGTTTCACCGTTCTTGGTTTTTGATTATAGGTTTAGGGTTTGATTCAATATTTTTCATCCCTTTACCTTGTGCAGTAGTTCCTGGTATTTTTGAGCTCTTGATGCTTTATTCCAGAGTGGATGTTTTGTTTTTTTTTTAACTTAGCTTCAGCTGTTATTTTGGGTTGGTTATTATCTTCCCTCAATTTTGTTGTTTTCTGTGCCTTCCGTTATATCTTCAAGTCTGTGTTGCCCCATGTTAGTTCTTTCATATATCAGCATTTCCTTGTTTTAGTTGGTGTTATGCTTCAGTTCCTGTTTTACTTTTTTAGTTGTCTCTTGCATCTTGTCTTGAGTTTTACTTCTTCCCCAGTCTCATTGCCTTGATTCTCTACAGCTGTGGCTAGTTTGCTCCAGTTGTCTTCAATTCCCTAAACACCCCATGTGCATCAATAGCCCAGTGTTTTCTTATCCTCCCTAGTATTTTCATGTACTCTTTTGGGTTGTGTTTCATTGCTTTCTGGACTTTTTATGTGGTTCTTGTATTTTGCTTTTAGATTTTTCCATCAGCCTCAATAGACTGCTCACTTTTGATTCATTCAGTCTGCCTTTCTTTCCTTCCTTCAACACTCCACAAACATAAAAGCAGCAGCTAGGCTGCTAACAAGCACTTTGCACATCAACCCTGTGCTTGCTTCCCTTCACTGACCATTCATCCATCTTCTTCTGGTTATCCAATTCAGGGTTGCTGGGGGGGCTGGAGCCTATCCCAGCTGTCATAGGGTGAGAGGCAGGGTACACTCTTGACACGTCGCCAGTCTGTCGTAGGGGCTACACAGAGAGGCAGACAACCGTTCACTCTCACATTCACACCTACGGCCAATTTAGAATCACCAATTAGCATGTCTTTGGATTGTGGGAGGAAGCCAGAGTAGCCAGAAAGAACCCACACAGACACGGGGAAAATGTGCAAAGTTAACACAGAACCCAGGAGCTTCTTGCTGTGAGGTGACAGTACTAACCACTGTACCACCATTCTAGCTCTTCACTGGCTTCCAGTGAAATTCAGATTTAATTTATTAATCACTTACAAGGTCCTACATGGCCAGGGTCCTGCACATATCACAGACCTGCTGAGACCTTGTTTCTTATCAAGGCCTATTAACTGTTATTTTAAATCCAGCTATTAAGGTTGGAACACCTAAACTTTGAAACAGCCCTGCAGGTCAGCTGATTAAGTGGGGGGTTTTTTTTTAACCTCTACTGAAGACTTTTTTTTAGCCTTTATTATGATTACGATAGTAGACTGGAAGCTGAGGGAAGACGAGCAGTAAAGGGCCTGGGACAGATTCAAACCTGAGCTTCTGCATTAGTCTTTTGACATATGGGTCCTCCCATTATTTTTAGCTATATAGATGAACAAATGTAAGAACCTTAGTGTGAATTTATTGTACTGTATGTTGGAATATTTACACTTAAATATTAATGTGTGACTTCATCCAAACTGTTAAAACACATAAAAACTGCTGTACAAAAAAGTTATTATTATTATTATTAAAATGTATTTGCCAATCTTGTCTCTGCTTGATGCTGATCCTTTTTGTAATGTAATGCTGTTATTTTTGACATGACAACCAATAGCAGCATTGCCTTAACATAAAGCCCTTAAGCATTACTTTGGTATTACAAGGTACTGTAATTCTGTGTCTGCAGGTTCGGGGCTATGATTTTAAAGCAGATATATGGAGTTTTGGAATTACAGCTATTGAATTGGCGACAGGCTCTGCCCCCTATCACCGCTACCCTCCCATGAAAGTATGTGTTCATTCAGTGTTATTTAATCAGTCTTGTAATATACACTGGTGCTGGCAAAGAAAAAGGAAAAGGAAACTGTGGCCATAAACCTTGATAAACCTTCTCCTAAACAAACTTGCTTTGAGGTTTTCTTAGTAATGATGAATTTTATGTGGAAAGAGAGCAGTTTGGCTTGCTGCTCTTTCTGTAATTGGGAAACCTAAGAGCTAATAAACAGGCAGCATTTCATCTAACAGATACTCATCTTTATGTTCCACAACATTTCCCACAGTTTCCTGCTCTTAGTTTCTTTTCCTCATCTACAGATTTTGTGCTGGTGGTGAAATGTGTGGGCAGTTATGACCACTTTTGTTGTCTTTTCAGGTTTTAATGCTTACCCTTCAGAATGATCCACCCACTCTAGAGACAGGTGTTGAGGACAAGGAAACGTTAAAAAAATATGGCAAATCATTTAGAAAGCTAATATCTATGTGCCTTCAGAAGGATCCTGTCAAAAGGTTAGCAACATGTTTATGTATCAGGCAAATATGTCAAAGAAGAGAGCTGATGCAATTGTTGGTCAGGAAAATGACCCGATCGTGAGTAACATTCAGTAACTGTAATGGTGCTTTCTTTTTTTCTTTGTTTGTTTTATCTCTAGGCCTACAGCCGCAGAGCTTTTGAAGTGCAAATTCTTCCAAAAGGCCAAGGTATTTGTCTCATCTCACTATCTTTTGTTATTATTGCTGTTCGTTTGGATTTATGCCAACGACGAGTCAGATATACACGCTGTGAATGCTTTTTTATGCGTTTTTGATGTTTATACTTACTTGGATGAATCAGCAGTGACATAAAACATAACATAGCTACTAGTATTTCATATTTATCAGAAATAATATTATTATTGCTGTTATATATATATTATTATTAATAATAATATTATTCTGAATTGAGTACATTTTGGGCATAAAGTTTAAATTTTGGTCTCTTATAATAAGCACTGTGTATTCCTGGAGATTTTACTATAATAGTGATTAGTTAAGTAGTTAAATGGTGGGTAGCCAAAATCTTTATAACAGGGAGGGTTATAACATCAAAAAAAATCCTTATTTCAAGTTCAGTTAGAGTAACAGTCTTTTTAAGGTCATTTTAATTTTGTGAAGAGTACTGCAGCCTCATCTTGCTGTTTCTGTGAAGCCAGTAACCAATTAATACCAGTGACTTAATAAATCCATATATAGTACTGTGCAAAAGTCTCAAGCCACCCCTCCATTTTTTAATATTTTGCTTCTATGGAGCCAGACCTTCAAATAAGTTTTAAACTGGTCTTGAGCGATAGTTGTCCAGGCTCTCTGAAAGTCTTTGTTTCTTTCTTTAGACATGGCGGCTTTTTTCACTAATTTTCGGTCCGGTTTTTTACCTGACCATTTTGAGATGATTTTCTTTCGTTAAGCCGCTTAACACTTAACAATTCTTTAGTTGAATCTACTAAAAATGCAATTTGACGGGTATAAAATGTTGCTTTTTTGCATCTTGACTCTTACAGCTATTAGCTGACATATCTCGGCATGGTGTGTAGTGTGTCCTTAAAAAAATTGAGTAAACTGGACAAGTGGAAAAAAATTAGAAATAGAGGTCTATCGTGCTTTCAGCCAGTGGTGCTGAGGATCTTATCAAAATTGGCTGAACTGTATATGTAGAAAAGTATCGTAAGATTTTTATCCACCATGCATTGCCATCTGGAAAGCGTCCGTTTGACAAAAGCTTTTTTTTCAGAACGACAATAGTCCCAAACACAATGCCAAAGCAGTAAAAGCATACCTGAATAGAAAAACACACAATGAAACATTATCAGTTATGGATCCAAGGAAGAGCTTTAAATGTCCTTCAGGAATGTCCTTCTGTTTTGCCTTATATACAGTATTTTCATGTATGTTTGCAAGTGTTTGCACTTATTTCCCATTTTCCTTGCAAAATATAAAGAAATTAAAGGTGTCTCAAGACTTTTGCTCAGTACTGTACCTCTCACGTGTCGTACAATCTTTGGACTTCCATTCATCTAACTGATATCATCTGGACATTTAAAAAGTCCTACATGAGACTGACGAATTATTAAGTTATATTTTGACCATTTTTTCACAGAACAAAGAATATCTGGTGGAGAAGCTTTTGAGTCATGCACCAAAGATTTCTCAGAGAGCGAAGAAGGTATGTTTGCGTAAACATTCCCCGTAAAATAACTCAGCTGTTGACTCGACATGAGCAAATTATGGCAGTGAGGAGGAACTGACTGAAGTGCCTGTCTCCAGCAGAGTGCTGCATTTACGGTCAACACATGCGATGCACTGCGACTTTCTTCAGCACCTCAAACACTTTACGCCCTGTTGTGTAGATTATGTAAAAATATGGGCAACTGCCACGTAACAGTCAGGCGGTACAGCTGTACCCAAGCGTGTGTCAGTGGTTTCATGTGAAGCTCTTTGCATGTGTCACGCCGGAGACAAACAGGGTTAAATTAATTGTTGTGGTTAGGTAACAGAAAGGAGCAGATTATTGCTCAGTTCGCTTGCTCTGTTTCCCACTGGTCACAGTTTACTGAGAGGAAGTGCAGCTTTTGGACACAGCTGATATTGGCTTCGCATAACATTACGCCTGGATGGCCAGGACAGAAGTGGGAACACGGGGCTATTGCCAGAAGGCAGAGTGCAAGTGAGCGTAGAGGTGGAAATTCACTGACATGGTAAAGGAGGGACATAGTAGATAACGTGGTCTTTTCTGTGTATGACGTCGTATTTACGCACAAGGACAGCTTGGTGTCAATAGAAAGGGAGAGGACTATGGTGGGTGGTATGTGGAAGTCATAACAAAGAGTGCTAAATGGATATGAATAAGTACTGCAGTATATCAGAGTCTGACAGTTAAGTTTATTACAGCCATCACCTTCTAATTTAGACTATTTATGGTCACTGATACACAAATTATGCTAGCTTTGGAATTGGAGCCATATTACTTTGAACTTGCACAGCAATATTTGTGCCAGTGAGAATAAAATACATGGCATCACTTTCAGAGAGTATAAAATAGATTCTGTGGAGCCTTTTTATCACAAACTGGTGATGCACAACAACTGAATATGTAGTGCAATGAATACATTTTTTTTTTACGTGTGTAGTCCTCTTAAAAGTACAAAACAGACAGCATGCAGGGTTTATGCAGTCCAGGTAGAGTCGGATACACTTGATAGCTTTGCTTTGGGAAATGTGTGGGCTGCAGAGCCAGTGTCCTTGTTGCTTTGTCCTGACTTGACCTGCAGAGTCATCTACATTATAAACTCAGCAACATTTCCCAAAGCTTGCAGAGACAAGCAGTATTATAGAAACACTGTCATCGCAGGATGTTGTGACCTTGTGGCCTCGGTTTTGTTAGATCTTATCTAAAGACTCTCAGATCGTCTAGATCGTGTTCTCAGTGCACATCTCTTTGATCTGTATTTTTCCCTCCTGTTCACACCTCAGTTACCAGTTGCTCTTTTTCTGATGTTTTTGTCCTATGTGGTATTTCACTGTCAAACATATGGGATTCTTCTCTGACGAAACAAGTACTGCCTGGGTTTAAGAGACAAGACCTAAAGCCACACAACTACTCTTTGGCTCAGCCTTAAAAGAAACCTGGCTTCTCCATTAACCTACTCCAGTGAATGAAAAGGAGATGGCAGATTCTGTCACCAGTAAAGTAATTTAAGATTATAATGGAGCTAGAACATTACTCCTTTATCTAACGGATGGAACTAGGATTAAGAAATGATTTGCGGAAATGAGAAATGGAAGAAGCGGACTCTTACAGATCATACAGGCATTTGGAAGGGATTTTGTTTTATTTTAAATATAAACATTATACAGGATCATAGCCAGGTATTTAAAATGAAGGTGTTTGTGGGTCCAAAAAACCAGCAGAGGGCACCCTTACACCCAGTATTGAGTGTCTAAAAAGGAACTAGCAGGCTTTATATTAGTTTAAAGGTCAGACATTAGTAAATAAAACTAATGTGTGCTTGAATCATTCATTTGTTGCATAACAAAAAGTAACATGTGATAAGATTGGGATTGATATAAAGTTCAAATGTATGGTCTGGTGCACAAATGATGATGCAGTACTGATTGACTTCTGCCCGAATGCCTAAAAGAACAAAACAAAACACAGCTTTGTACCAGAGTGTGTCGCAGTGTCTGAAAACGCCGTTATGAGCGACTGCCAGCATTTTTAGATTCTGATCCTACAATGTTTCTGTTCATTCGTATTTTTAGCCTCCATTTTTGGTTCGTTTCTCAGTGCTCTTCTTTCTGTGAGTGAATGTCAGCTGGGTTTCATGTATGGCTGCCCAGTGCATTGATCTGTGTCTGTTTTGCTCAAGGACCCTGAGCAGAACTGGGGGAGTCTTGGTTCTGTGTCAGGTTTGGAAAATAAACCTGACACCACCACAAGGGTAGTGCTTCTTTAACTTTGACCTCGTCTAGAGCTGGGGAATTTTTATGACCCTGCTGCCAGTGGCTTACAGTTTTGTGTGCTCCCTTCTGTAACACTGTGGTGCCCTTGTGTCTCATCTCGCATGTTGCTTCTCTTACATGCTTTAACTGTAGAAATGCAACAAATTATAGGCTTTATTTATTTAGGCTTTGATTTGCCATACTTACTGTTTCTGTCTTGTTTTACTTGATACATTTTCAGTTGTATAACTGCTTAACTATAACTACTTTAACTACCATGGTTAAGTCATTTATTTTTTCTCTTGTATTTATTGTGCTATGCCCAAATTATACCTACTGAAATGGTATAAGCAACTGGTGACAACAGCTGATCAGTTTAGAAAAAACTTTCTTTCCAGTTTAGTGTAGGTTTAGTTAATCTATATATTTACTTTTTAGTTCAGTATTCATTTTACTTTTTTCACATTTGCCAGATGGTGTAATAACGTGTTGTATTACAACACGTGTATGAAGGCTGCTGACTCACAGTCATGACAAGCCGGTCTCCAAAAACATATGCAACAGTGCTTCCTTGTGCTTGTTGTGTTGACAAATGTAAGACTAAAAATAAAGATATTTTCTGTAAATTTTAATTTAGTTTTGTAAGTACACAAAAGTGTTTCAGTTTGTTTTTATTTTTTATCTTTTATCTCAGTTAACTAAATGTTATTTGCATCTATTTTGAAACATATTAGTTTATTTGTGACTATATGTGTTATATACTAGTCAAAAAAAGAAATGCAAGATTATGTTTGAAGTACATTAGAGTAAAGTATAAAAAAAAACAACATATATATATATGGTTAAACAAGACATTTAATATGAGGTTTGGGCTCCTCTGGGCGTGATGGAAGCAGTCACTCGTCTGCACATGGTTTGTACAAGTGTCTGGCTCTGTTGTTGAAGAATTGCTCTCCAGCCCTGGATGAGTGCATACTGCAGCTGTGCAGTGGTCATTGATTGTGGCTGCCTCTGATGAACATACCCACCCAGCAAGTCCCAGGCATCTTTAGTAGGAGACATATCAGGAATAAATGCTGGCCAAGGAAGTAGCTGGATGTGCTCCTGATCCAGAAAAGCTTGTGCTACTCTGGCAGTGTGGGGGGTAGGCATTGTCTTGCTGAAACAACTGCAGGGTGGGGTGCTGCTGCAAGAATGGCACAAGTACAAGTTGGAGGACCGCATTTTGGTACCACTGTCCAGTTCTGCCAAGAACAGTCACATCAGAGACAATGCTTTCGTGGACATCGTGGAAGTGTGCGGCAGCAGCAGCTCGGACACACATGCCCGTATTCAACTTGCCCAGACTTGGTCAGATTCAGTCAGTCGTGGCATGGAGACACTGATAACAATGTTGTACATACACTGTTTTTGTGTTTTAAGACCACTGGCTTGAAAATGCTGTAAACTGAAGCAGTTCTGCTGTGTGCAAGTTCATTTGTCTTCCATAAACAATTTAAAAATCATGCAGCTGACTAAAACCAATTGGGCAGCATATGTTTGGGTTTCAAAATGACGATGTAACGCAATGATTGAAAACTTTTTCGCAACAGTTGTATTTCTTTTTTTTGACTAGTATCTTTTAGAATATCTAAATCACAGGGAAAAAAATGATGTTTGATTTTGTGAAGTTTGTCATTACAAGAAAAACTTCTAAACTTTAAACTCCTGTTTTTGTTACATGAAAAAAGATCTTTTAAAAACTAAGCAGTGCCTTTGTCACTGCAGTACCAAACATACTTAACAGACTAAGTGACTTGAATGTGGCTTTGTACGTTCACCTTTCATGTCACAAATGCGCTGCCACTTTATGTAAATCACTGAGGTCAGTACTCTTATTTAAAGGTCTGTAAAAGCTAATGGACTCATGGGTAAAGCACAATGTACAGACACATGAAGTCAAAGGAGTACAAATAATTTAATTAACATCGTGTGCTGGATGTCGTAACGCTCCAGGTCAGGAGAGTCCCCGGCTCCAGTGGCCACTTGCACAAAACAGAGGATGGAGACTGGGAGTGGAGTGATGACGAAATGGACGAGCGCAGCGAGGAAGGCAGAGCAGCGGTAAATCAGGGCAGGGTAGGTGAGACTCCACAGAGGGAGGCATTAAGCAATGTGTTTACTCTTTTATGATCATCAGTAAAAATCATCATCAAAAGATCCAAGATATTTTCTTGGATCAGTCTGAAACTGTAACAGAATTATAACTTGTGCACAGAAATTCCAAATATGAGTTAATAAGGTGTTGCATGTCATGTCCAACCCGCAGATCAAACCATTATGCAACTTTCCCTTCTGTCTTAGACACTGTGCATTCCGCCTCTTCCTGATTGGTTAGTTTTTTTGGATAGCAGATGGCTTATCTCTGAGAGAGCCTGTCATGAGGTCGCTGTAATGAGCTGGAAGATAGCTGTAAGGATTTGAGGCAGGAGGAACTAGACAACTATGATCAAAGAACCCTTTGATAAAGATTCCCAGCTTTAATGTATGATGCAATAAATAATACTCTACCGGCAGTAATGATTTACGAAAAGGGTTGTTTTTAAGGTATATATATTCTTCTTTTCAACACGGATGTGCTTTGGTTTGTTTTTTGCAAATTTCAGGCTTGCTGCTTTTCAGTGTAAAAAGAAAGGTGTAGGCAGATGTGGATGGATTGATATATACAAATACATACAGTCTGTGATAAGTGTACGGCTTATATTAATTTTTTGCTCTTTGACAAACTAAAACAGAACATATAACATGATTGTTGCCATGTGTCTGACAGTAAATATGTAAAAATGTTTTTTTTTCCCCCATCCAGTCACGAAGGGTCAAAGATGACGCCAAAGATGTAAGTTAGATATTCCTCTCCTACACCAAATTGAACTTGCAAAATATCTTAGAATATCTAAAAAGACAAGTTGTCATACACAAACAGGCCATATCCTTCTGCTGCTTTACAATTCGATAACTTGCCAAAGGGGTATTTTTTATTTTTAAATTCACTCGAATGGCCTACTTGAGCTGCTGCTTGTGTAAGAATCATGAACTCGCTTAATTAATGTTTATTTCTCTACTCGCATTTTTATGCAGTTTCATTAAAAAAATGCCACGAATTTGATTTAACCTGTCTCATAAAGCGAGCAAATTGCTCCTCATTGATTCGTTTGAATTGACTTTCCTCTGTTGTCTTTATACGATGAGCTCCGATTTGATATTTACCAAGGATGTAATAGCATTTTGACAATTATGCCTCACATTTTGTTCCTCCTAGAATGAGGAGGATGCCAACAATGTCCCTATTGAAGGCTTGTCTATTCAGCATCCCCAGGTGAGGGATTCGGCAGCAGCACCAATTTGTCATGATTCAATGACCTTGATTCCACTGTGATTGTGTGTGTTTGTGTTCATTTCTGCGCGTGCACACTTAGAGCGTGTGTCTGTCTGTGGACGTGTCAGTGGGCGTATATATATGTGTGTGTGTGTGTATATGTGTGCGTACATGGAGACGGTCGGTCTCCTGGAGGGATGCTCTCAGCAGTAATAACTCAGAGTAAATGGCTGTCTGCCTGACAGTGCTAGCTCAGTGACTGGGTGTATCTCATCTGAAAACTCGCTGCCATTGTATCCCATTTTCTTCGGCTTTTGTCAGTCTGAAAATGAGCCAAAGCAGTTTGAGGTGTAGTCTTGTGTCCCAGTCAGGAATTAACTCTGACAGCTTCTTAGCAGTCATTTCCTTTCCATAATATCTCATCCTTGCCATATAAAAAGCCCATTCGTAATACGGTTTTGATAACATAGATAGACCCTTACACAATAAACCTTCATGTCTTGTTCCTTTTCTTCTCCCTTAAGACTTTCCCTGCTGCTGCAGTGAATGAAAGACATTTTCCAGTAAAAAAAACATAAGAAATCACATAGTGTGTGCACACATTTCTTGTTTATGTTCATCTTGAAGTTTGCAGAATTTCATGCTCTCTCGTGCATGCTTTATGTGACTCTTACTCCTCTTTTTCACAGTGAATGCTTTTGCCAGTCTGATGTTTAATCTGCTTCATCACCATCTCATGCAGGTTGAACCGTATGATAATACACCCTTCATTCAAGGTGCTGTGAACATGGTACTACGGCTAAGGTGAGACTGAGAGACACACATACACAGTTGCACACATGAAAAAATCGCCAGCGAGATCTATTTTTCTAAAAGCAGTAAAAGCAAAGAAATGTGCAAATTTGTTATCTCTGAGTTTAAACAATGCAGGCTTCTAATAGACCTAATGATCTTTGGCTGCCACAGAAGGGATTTGGCATCACCGCTGATCCCCTTATCTCATGCTGTCTTACCGCTGTAGTTAGAGGGAGGGGTGTTACACATCATTGCCTCTCGCGGTGCGCCACAATCTCCTTTCCTCCCTAAGACTCTTTGCGCTTATAGCACCTCACTCTTTTTGCTGCATTATTCAAGACATTGCTGTTTATGGAAATAATTCCATGACTTAGGGCAGGCTTGCGATTCGGTCACACAATTTTGGCAGCAGGTGGAAGCACAGTTACCTGTGTGGTGTACGGAAATGCATTTTCTATATCTTGGTTTGTATTACTTAGAATGAACAAACAGAGAAACAGAAGTAGAGAGAATGGATGCTGAATCGGACGGACCAATGTGCATTTTCGGACAGCTGAAAGTCTCCCTGTAGCTCCCCGATGAGCCCGGTGCTTAGCATGCACTTGCTTGAATAGGCAACTGAAGGTCTCGCCCCAGGCGGCAGTTTTATTCTGTGCTTACCAACAAAACAATATCTTGCATGCAACAGGTGGCGGCTAACTGTTCATTGGTAAAAATTCATTATTCTAACCTGGTGGTGAAAACGTGCAGAGATTTGATGGTTTTGGCTTTTTCTGCTCTTTCATTTCACAGCTTTAAACATTTCTAGCTTTAAATCAACTTTTAGGAGGTTACATGTGTTTTTAGTGGTGCATCATTTTGTCAGCCAGCAAACGATATTGTTTCAACAGAGAAGAGCATTCACTGTGCTTGGTACCATTGTGTTATTAAGGTGAATTTGTGTAGTAGAGATATAAATGTGTGATACTTAAATGTAAAACCACGTGTTTGATATCATTTGTTTGTCAGAAAAAGGTACTGAAAAGATCTTGTATGCTCTGGTAGACCAGCGCATGCTCTTCTTTCAGTTACTCATGTATTATAATATTTCTTCTATAATATTTCTTTATAATATTATAATCTTTATCTACATTTAAGGTTTAAAATGCTTTGTTTTGGTCATTTCTGATGGTTCAGACAGCAGATGTAACAATGGAATAGCAGAATTCATCATTTCTAGATATTTCATCTCCTACTGAACATGCATTTTCTGATTTCAATTGCAAGCAGTTTGGTGCTGGCTGAGAAAATGTTTCTTTAGGAGTTATTTGACTTTTTCATTGTTAAGAAGCTTTTGGCTGGTATGTTTTAAAGTGAATCAGTAGGGCTTTATAAGATGAAAGACTGCATATTTTGGGATTTTCTTTGGCTGTGCTCCTGTGTTGTGGGGGCAGAAAGATATATTTCTGGCTTTCACAAATAGGAAGAGGCTGCATAAGAAGCAGTGGATTTAAGAGGGCCGATTAAATAAAGGCTTTTGCTGGAATTTGTCACAATATTTAATGTTTGTTTTTTTACTACTTTTTTTAAAAAAGTTGAATTTAAAACCTGAACTGAATTATTACCGAGGTTTCCCCTAGCAATGAACAACTCAAATTTACTAATGAATAGAGTAGTTCTAACCCTGACTAAAACTGATTATGAATAAAGGTTCTTGACCTGACATTAATCTCATTTGTGATCTCCCACTGTGTAGCAAATGCATCTTTTAAAAATAGTTGTCTATAATGAATAATTAGACAATTTCATCTTGGTTCTTTTTGTCATTTTGGGAGCCTAAATCATATTGAATGTTGTTACTTGTGCATTCTTTTACCAAGTCTTTGACTGAGAAGCTACATAAAAAACCCCCTCATCAATTAGGGGAAGTTTAAAGGTTTTCAGATGGTAAATATATCAAAGTAATTGCATTGCAAAGACAAAAATAAACAATTAATTGGTCTCCTTTCTCAGCTGATTAGCATGTGTTTATGGTAATAGGATCCCCTCAGTAGCAGAGGTGTAGGAACAGCAGCGCCGTGATTGGTTCACTCTTTCTGGGTTTTTTCTTTTTCTTTTTTTTTTTTGCAGTGTCATTGAGAACTCCTGAGAATAGCAATGTCAGCAGTTTAAAGGGGAAAAGCTTTTGGTGCAATGTCACTGGAGCTTAGAAAGCCAAAATAGAACAGATGCAAATTGATTTAGCCAAGAGGTGACATTTCCTTGTGTTTTCTTAAGACTCTTGTTTATAAAAGGTAGCTAGAAGTTGACAAATGTCACCTTAGCTTCTGAAATATCATCTTGATATTAAATTTCAGAGAAACATAAATGTAGTGTGTGTGCTTCTGTCAGCCTAAGCCTGGAGATATGGGTTTATTGCTTGCGAGCTTCTTGACAGTTGTTTGTGAACCAAATAAACCTTTCTATCTCGCTAACATTTGGAAGATTTATCCACCTCACCATCTGCACAGGCAAGCTGCTAGTAGTGGAAGTCGCTGGCACATTAATAAGGCCATGATTTCTCACCAGTTCTGGTTAATTATATGTTTTGTGTTTTAGATGTTGTTGAGACAAAATATGAAGCTGTTACTCTGGATTCACGTCTTACTTTTTATTACTTATAAATGACAGATTCATTAATAACAAAATGAGCTGTTAATAGCCAAGTTCACAATTAATTTCCTGAAGAGTTTCTCAAAAGAAACTTTGCAATTTGGTGTAAAGGAAAGTAGTAATTTCCTTGAAAGCCTGACTAATTTCACAAGTGAATATTTATCGAGTAGTTAATTAAAGTCGTTCTCCTGCCATCACCAGCCAATAAAAACAATCTCTTTTAATCAAAATTACACTTTTTAACCCTTTTTTTTAACGTGAAAGAAATCCTTTCATTCCTCAAGATAGATTTCATTAGGCACAAATGTACAGATATCTTAGTTCCAGCTTTACTGCAGTCTTTCTCTGTACTTGTTGTCAACTCAGGGAACATTATCTTTACTGCAAGTGCCCTGTGTTTGTCAGGGTGAAACAGATGCACGGTTTTTGGGATGCAGGATTTATGGTACTGTGTTTATATCCATTTGTGAATGTGTTTTCCTGCATAAAGGTTTATGCAACCTATGCAAATGTACTTGTTTGCAGTCCTTCAAAAAACCAACAGCACGTAGCGTGATGTGGATGACACTGTGCACAAGACGAATGTTGATTTGCTGGAAATGGGGCTACAACAGTTGAGTTCACCAGGAACAGGAGAACTGCAAAAAAAATGTCTTTCCTTTCCCAAAGGGTCGCTACAGTTTATAGATTTGTATATTTGATTTGGCACAGTTTTTGTCCTTGCAAGGCTATGTTTGTGTCTCAAACCTGTGGAGTCAAATTTGTCTCAATAGGTTCACAAATGTGTATGATAAGATCTACAAGCATAAACTAAGATTTACAAATGTTTACAACCATCTGTGTGTAATTTTGAGTACTTACAAATGAGTTCTCCAGTCCACACATGTACAGAGTAAATTGAACACATGTACACCTATTTTTAAAAATGCATCAAAAATTAAATAAATAGTCATAATTTACACAAAGCCTCTTAAATTCAGTTTCACAAATCTGATCACAGAAAGTGTCTGTAGTGGACACTTTTAATTATTTCTAACACTACTTTTGCTTCAGCTCTTTGCAAGAACTTCGGTCTTTTCCATGAATAGCTGAAGGACCAACAACAGCAGAAACAAGAGTAGCCTGCAGTGCCATCATTTGTGACATTGCCCCTGGTTACAGCTAACGCCTACAATATGTAGATGGTATGCATAACCATACATACAGGCAAATATGGACACAAATGCAATACTATGAATCTGCTTTAATCTTGGCTGTGAGCAGACAGGAACTAAGACAAGGAAATAGCATAGAGAAACCAGTCAATGTTCAACATAAAAGGCCATGTGCAGACTAAACTGTCCATTTCTGAAATGCTGCTGGTGTGATTTGAAATAGAGCCAAGGATGGAATAAAACTGTGTCAGAGCTGGAACATTAAAGGCATAGTCTGTGTATTTTAGGCATCACAACTTGACTAATCTAACACACATTATCAAATAATAATTTAGTAATAGATAGATAGTAATAGATAAATCTGGTTACCCATTTCACAAGTTAGCCACAGCTTGTAATTGGTTTGTTGGGTTTGTTGCATATGGAACCGCAGCTCTGTGAATCAGTGTTTCTAAAGTGGTCACTCGATTTCATTGAAAAGTCTTTAACTATTAGAAACCATATTCTCCACAGTTGTAATTCGTGTTTTTCTTTAGGAAAATACAGTAAGTTGAACTATTCAGCCGGCGTGTGCTGATATAAGAGACTAGCTTACTGTAGTTCAGATGTATCAAATTCATTTTGCAGTGTGCCCCAATTTGATCTCAAGTTGATTGGAACAGTAAAACTATTGAAAAGCCTCTTAATTGTTAATTGCCTTGTCAAGTAATTAAAAAAAAACAAAAAAAAAACCATTTTAAATGTATGTTAATTCATAGAAAATGTCTGTGTTTGTTGTGTTTGTTTGGACCAACTGTAGCTCAAACAAACAAACAACAGCCAAAACTTTTATAGTGATTTGTAAAAAAAAACCAAAAATAGCTTTTCTGTTATTTTAATGGAATACTAACAATAAACGTATATTTAGTTTTTATTGTTTAATGGTTTATCTATTACTTACTGTGGTGTCTTTGGCAACGTTTATTGATGAAAATACAGTTTTTAGCAATACATTTGGAAAAAATGCGTTTTATTTTAAAGCCATGCAGTGGGGTGGATTGGACAGGCCGCCAAAGGGCCCCTGGGCTTGATGTTTGACACCGCCGTTGTAGCTTAATAAATATTAAAAGATTAGTTAGATGATTTTTAAAGGACAATTTACAAATTTAGGTAATCATTTCAATGCGATTAACTGAACTACTTCCTCGTTTTTACTCTTTGTTCTTCTATTAATATGCAATCTTTCACCTCGAAGAGTGGGTTCCCACAAAATGTATTTTATCTGTCCTGTAAAAAATTATTTACTTTCAGCACAGTGGGACTTTTGTTTGTTGGCCTTGGCTTCATGGCGTGCGTTACATTTGCATTTTCCTATCTAAAAATTCCAGCTGGCTTCATTATCAGAAACCTCAGTGACAGCCGACAATGCTGCGGTGCACTGGTGAAACCTGAAGACATTTTTAATGGATTGCACTGGAGATTTTTCTGCCTGTCTCCATTATGTAAAATAAAATGTTCATTAAAACAATATGATCTACTTATTAGTGGATAAGCAGTCCTTGCATGGTATGATTGTACCTCAGTTATTATTTTTTTTTTATGAAAAACTGGGTACTCACACTTGTTCACTTGGGTT
This sequence comes from Etia nguti, assembly GCA_015106755.1. Taxonomy (NCBI): domain Eukaryota; kingdom Metazoa; phylum Chordata; class Actinopteri; order Cichliformes; family Cichlidae; genus Etia; species Etia nguti. The sequence goes on along the minus strand of VUQG01021511.1, from coordinate 20,697 downwards.
TTTTGTTTTTTTTACAGTCATATGTGTAAGTTAGCTCACGGTGTTCTCACATAAAAGGGTTGTTGATGAAATGCAAACTTTACTGTGTGAATCTTCAGAGGGATATCTCCATCCTCAGTCTGCTATACATGGATAATCCCAAATGATCCAGGTGGAGTCAGTAGACAGAACATTTCTAAACACACTCCGCGGGTTTTCTACAGAGGAAGCAGATTTAAGTCAGATTTTTTGGGCGTGGGTATAATCATCTGAAATACACATTGCCTCATCGGCCTTGGCAATGTATACTCTCGGCTTCCACCCTGGGTAAAGAGATGCTTACATCCATGTGCTCCACCTGAATTTTTTTCTATTTCAACAGCAAAATGTTTTTAAAAAAGTCAATCTGACTCACAGTTAAGTGCTAGTAAATCCTGACTCTCACCATTTTTTATGTTCTTGCCACAAACAAACTCATTATGGATAAGTCTTGACCTGTTTGTGTGTGTGTTGACTTATGGCTCTAATCTAATCTAAAATCAGGGTTGTGGACTAGCTGGCTGAGTTATTAAACTAGACTACACACCATATTAATCTTCCCCTACATGCAGTTGTTTTGGGAGGTAGTGCTGTCGGGCCTCGCCTTTATCAGAAGAGAGCTTCTCCTCTGTCACAAATGCATTTTAAAGACAGATTTCTAATGCATGCGATGCAAATGAATGCAAGCTGATGTTGCAAGAGGCTGAAAGGCACATTTTATCAATGCAGTCAAACTAGCTGGATGTTTGTTTACATTTTACTACAGTCTAGAGTTGAGACTATATACTTCCTCAAAGTTATAGTTGTATTTGAGGACTGTATTCTCTAATATTATATATATAGTTACATTTACAATAATCACACACAGATGTTAAACTCTGATCATGCATAAATGAGCAAAATACAAAGGTTTTCTGCAAATTTCAAAGTTCTAAGGTTTTACATATCCGGATATAATAGTCATTAAATAAATAGTCTTAAAACTAAATAAATACAACCTCAGATGAACAACAACACATGACAGATTACACTAAGCCAAAATGCAGAAGTAGTTTGTAAAAAAAAAAACTAAGTGCATCCCATGATTCAGTTGCTTTAGCAGCAACAACTTGAAGTAATAATTTTTTTTTTCAGCTTCTCATATTGTTGTTGAGGAATTTTGTCCCACTCTCCTTTACAAACATTGAGGTTTGCTGGTATTTGTTTACGCACAGCTCTCTCAACAATCGACTACAGTATTTAAGTTGAACTGAGGTCTGACTGGGTCATAGAAACACCTTCGTCCTGTTCTTTTTAAGCCGCTCTGTTGAAGATTTTCTGCTGTGCTTGGAATCCGTTGAATTTCAGTGACTGCAAGGTCCCCAGATCCTTCGGCTGCAAAACAAACCCAAATCAACACCCCTCTGTACCCCTGCCACTGTACTGCTATGAGAGGTTTTTTTGCTGATATTCTGCCTTTGGTTTTCTCCATATGGTGCTGTGCATTATGGCTAAACATCTTCACTTTGGTTTGTTCTGTCCAAAGGACATTTTTCAAGAAATCTTGGGCTTTGCTCAGATGCAGCTTTGCAAACCTAAGCTGTCCTGCCATGCTCTTTTTAGAGACCAGTTCAGTCTTTTTTCTAATTTTACTGTCATGTTCATCAACTTTTAACAAGTTACGTGAGGCCTGTAGAAACTGAGATGTAGCTCTTGGGATTTTTGCATGTTCTGTGAGCATTGCACGATCCACTGGGGGGAGATTCCTGGGACACCTGAATGCTCCACATCAATAAAGAGGCAAAACGTCTGCTTGTGTAGGGGTGTTCATATTTGCTGATAATCAATTAATTAAGTGCATTTGTTTATCCTGACATGGCTGCTAGTCACCCTCTTAGTTTTTCACAAACTGCTCCTAAATCTTGGGTTAATTTGTGTTAGATAAACAACGCCGCAGTGAAAAATGTTGTGTCCTGTAATTCATCTGAGGTTGTATTTACAGAATTTTAAAACCTGATAAGGAAGAGATGATTTGTATTATGTGACGGCAGTTTTTCCATGTCCTACTTTCACCAAATTATGCTTCTAAGGAAGATTTTGCTAATTTAGCTTCTAACAAAGGATGCAATTAATTAACAAATTAATTAATGTAATATCTGCTGCTTTTCGTAGGCTGTTCGTTTTCCGTTATTATGCAAACTGGCTCAGTGTGATTAGCATAATTTATTGACACCTTTAATTGTGTAGGCTGCTATAGTGGGGGTTTTTGGTATTACTGTGATTATGAGAAAGAAATTTTCCTTGCTTGAAGTGTTTTAACATCACGTCATTGTTTTGATTCTGCAGCAACACTTAGCATTAAAAAGGATATACGTTTTTCTCAGGAGTTGGTAGAGATTGTATATAGGACACTGTTAGGACACAGCTCATCCACCTTAGTAGAAATAACTGGACAAAAATTGCATTACTTGAAGGAAGAATTATGAATATTTATAGAATATAATAGTGAACAATTGTGAAATTGTTCACTATAGATATAATAATGAGGAGTGACCACTGTGAACGAGTTATTACAGAGGAGGAATATAGTGAAATATGATACGCAGAGAAACTGGTGGAGGGGTTGAAACAGAGTGTTGCAGAGCAGCAGTGACACTGACATCACACAGGGAGAGAGACACAATTTTCGGCTTAAAAAGCTGAAAAAATTGGGAGGGTGTGTTTGGTTTTTGACATGCAGAGAGCGAGGCTTGTTAAATATGTATAAAACGGTGCAGTTGCGTCTGTGTGAAGTGCCTTGCAGGCTTTGGGTTATTAGTTTGCAGCCCTACTTAGTAACCTAAATATTGTTTGATGGGGGGCAAATATGGTTTTAACACCATTGCTGCAGTCGTTACAAATGACGACACAAATGGGGAGGGTGAAATGCAGATCTGCACGGCCACTGCATGAAGAGCACATTTATTTATTTATTTATTTTGCACATGCTATGAGAAGCCCGACAGACAGATGAAGTGTCTGTTACCCGAGAAGCAGTGAACGAGAATAACAGCAAAGTGGCATATTTGTGACCCCGGTAGGTCGTCGTCTTGTTTTTCGGAGATGGGTTCATATAAGGAGGTGTCCTGATGAGGTTATGTTCTCCTAATGGACTGCTTATAACTAGAAGGTGAAGAAATGATGACTGCGTTTGCTGCAGTTTCACCCCAGCTCATAGCAGGACAGTCATTCTAGAAGATGAGATGCGCTCTAACTTTCTGCTTGCTGTTTCTACTTCTGAACTGTCTGCTCTTGAAACCTGGGGGGAGTTATCTCTTCACTGTTTGATCACTTCTCTTAGATCACTGGAGGCATTTTCATTTCTGCTTTCATCCTGCTTGTTTCTAACATTGTGCTGCTCAGGTCATGTCTTCGCTCTGCTCTGCAGCAAATTTAAATCTACCATTTCAGGTACTGCTCTGCAATCACATCCCCTTGTCTCTTCTTCCAGGAACTCCAAAAAGGAGCTGAACGACATCCGGTTTGAATTTACTCCTGGGCGAGGTAAGAGCTCAGCCTCAATTAATTTGGAATATGCTTCTTCCCTATGTGATAATATTACCACATTAGATGACTGAATTGTTTTCTGTATAATGGGTAATGGCACTGTGCTCTGGACAGCATCTAATTCGGTCTATAACACAATTACCTGCTAAGTGGCATGTATGAGGTCCAATATTTGTCATGTTATTCTCTCACAAGACACTGCTGATGGGGTTTCCCAGGAACTGTTCTCAGCTGGACTGGTCAATGGGCACGACGTTGTTATTGGTAATGCTGTGCCTCTTTATTCTCATAAGTTTTCTTGTTTGAATACATAGCCTGCTTGCTGGAAAACATCATCTTGAAATAATTTGTTAATAGAAAACCTATTACCAGGATGAATTACATTTAAATTGAATCTTAGAATAACTATAACTGGTTTTCTAGTCTTCATATTTACACTACACTGTTCTTGCCACACTAAATTTCCTCAGTATAAACGTGTTTGCTATTACTGAACATAATTATTTCCTCTATTACAGTTGCTGCTAACCTTCAAAAGATTGTAGATGACCCAATTACCTACAAAGTACTGACCTTTAAGCTGGTGAGTTTCCACATGATTGATGGTTCATGACAGATGACTTTGTCTTGGCTTGCGATGTCCAGCCATAAAGAGCTTGTTGGGGAAAGCTTTAGCGAGAACTGGAGTGATTAGACAGAAACTCTGTCTAAAACTAAAAGTTGTTCAGTCGATGATGCAAAGAAATTATTTTAGAAGAAGTGAAAGAGAAGGTTAGAGGATTGATGTTACAGAAGACATTAAAAATTATTTACCTTTTTTTTTTCTCTAAATCTGGACTTGAAATGTTTTGAAATTTTGTTATGGGGATAAAGTTCATTCAGGCTAAATATCACAAACATTTTCACATTTATTTTACACTCTGCACACTTTGTTTGCTAAACCAAGCCAGTACTGTGCTGGCCCCAGTTTCTTTCTGTCAATATCGATATGATTGCATCACACAATTGATTCAATTTTTCTGGTGCAAATCCACGATAGGACTCTCCCGTTCCACCACATCCCAAAGTGCTGTTGTGGATTAAAATTTAGTGACCATTTAAGGCCATTTGAGTACAGTGAGCTCATTGTCATGTCAAGAAACCAGTTTGAGATGATTTGAACTTTGTGGCATGGTGTATGATCCTGCTGGAAGCAGACGTCAGAAGATGGCACACAGGTTATAAAGATATGGTCAGCAACAATACTCAGCCAGGCTGTGGCATTTAAACGACACTCAGTCGGTACTAACGGGCCCAAGGAAATATCCCCCACACCATTATACCATCACCAACCTGAACTCTTGATAGAAGGATCGGTCTTCACTTTTAAATCGTTTACCCCAAATTCTCACCCTACTGTCTGGATGTCGCACCAGAAATTGAGACCAGTCTTTAATCTTCTTTTCCAGTCTTCTATTATGCAATTTTAGCTAACAAGAGTGACACAAGGCGTGCTTTCTTGCTACTATAGCCCCTCTACTTTGAGGTCAGACATGTTCAGAGGTGCTCTTTTACATACCTTGGTTGTAACAAGTGGTTATTTGAGTTACTGTTGCCTTCCTATCACCTTGAAGCAGTCTGGCCATTCTTCTCCGACCCATCAACAAGACATTTTCTCCCAGAGAACTGCCGCTCACTGGATATTTTCTCTTTTTTTGGATCATTCTCTGTAAACCCTGGAAATGGTTGTGCAGGGAAATCTCAGTAGATCTGCAGTTTCTGAAATACCGATAAGCATACCATCTGCAAAGTCACTTAAATTGCCTTTCTTCCTCATTCTGATGCTCAGATTGAATATCAGCAGGTCATCTTGACCATTTAGGCTTATATGCCTCAGTCTAAGTAGATTGAGTTGCTGCCATGTGATTGACTGATTAACTGTTTGAATTAATGAGCAGTTGAGCAGGACTATCTAATAAAGTTGCTGGTGAGTGTATATGTAATGTAAAGTACTGGATTGTGCAATGGGCAATATGTAGCATTATAGCAGCATAGCATTGTAAATTATCATAAGTCTTTATAAAAATCACATGATTTTTTTTTTTTTTTTTGCATCATCTTTGATGACGGTGCATCTTTTTTGCACCATGTGAATACACCATATGTGCTTTTAAGAAGTCCCTTTGTGCAGTGTGACCTATTAGAATGTGATATTAAGAAAGGAAATAATGCCAGTTCCTTGTATTTGACAAAAAAATATGTAAATTATGTTTTATTGACCTTTGTGTAGTTGTGGGTAAACAACATCTGTGCTTTGGGTTGCAGTATTTTACAGTGTGACCTTTCTGCCATTTGCCTTATCAGCAGGTGGACAAATCTCTGGAGAGCCAGAGTGAAGGCTGTACTGGGCATGCCATGTAGATATATGGGCATGCTTTCATTTCCATGTGTTAACTCTGCACCTCTGCAGGCAGTGTTAAATTTCTCACTGCAGCTCAACTCCGCCTTTCTGAACAAATTACGAGTTACGAGGGTGGTGTCACAAAAACCCAGAGAGTGAGAATAATTACCCCTGCAAGGGGAACAATTCATAACACTTTATGCAGACAATTTATGGTGTGGGTGGCACTATAGCTGCTTTATGACTGAACTGAACAAGAGATCAGAATAGACTCATGAGCTCACAAAAACGGACTGTTTTAATAACATTGCCTCCATGGTGATTACACAACTGCAGAGCCCAAGAGTGTATGGGTGGCTTTCCCAGATAAGGTGCAAATTGGTGAAGGACATTGGATGTTGGGTCACCAGTTTAAGCTTTTCACGAGGATGGCTGGTTCCAAAAAAGGAAAATTTCTTTTCTCTGAGCAGTGACACAAATTAACATGCAGAATATATTCAAATATTGCTTCAGTCAAGGGCATCTGTGCAGCCTAAAACTGACGTGAGACGAGCTGCTACAAGTTAAAGAAATATGGTGAATTATTGGAGGAAGGTGTTTATGTGTAATTATTGTTTTTCAAAATGTTCCAATGGGTTGCCAGGGGTTTGATCCCATTCTGCCACCTCAGCTTTAATGAGGTCAGCCTCTGATGTCGCTTGTCTCGCTTCCAATCAACCTCACAAATTATCTCAGAAGTTGTGCATGCCCAGTGGAGGTCAGTCAGGGTCTTTTATGCTAAATTCTAAAACTCGTATATTTACTGACCTCAGGAGCACTGTTGTGTAGCAGCACAAAAGAGACTTCCACAGACTAACGCGTATAATTTTATTCTCTGCAGCTTTGAGACTTACCTTAATTGGAACTAACCAAACCATGAAACACACGATGCACCAGATGATATGTAAATAACAGAGTCCATGTCAGCGATATAGTTTACTCCAGCTACACAAACTGCTTAGCAGTACTGCTTTAATCTGATATGATGCAGCAGCCACAGCAATGATAATAACTGATAGACCATTGTTTTTACAGCAGCTATTTTTGCACGAAATGGTGGGTAAACACATGTTATTAAAGAGAGCGATGCTTGTGTTCCATTAGGTAGAAAACTTTAATAATGGGATTACCGACACCATCTTTGTGAACCTAACATTTCATATCGTAATGTTCCTGTAAAAAACAAGGACTATTAGGCATTGGTCAGATGTGACTAGCTTACATTCCTCTGTTTCTTATTCACTCTTATAATTGTAACCAACCATTTGCACAAGCCAATAATTATAATAAGATTTTTTATGACTGTTGATACAAGTACAAGCTGTGAGAAAATTCTACTGTATTAGGTGTTTTCTGTATCTTCATGAAACTTAAAAAAAACTTTAAAATTTCAGTCTTATGGAAGAAAACTTCATATTTCACTGTTAAGCATTGTCAGGTGTTCCTTTTTATATATAGTTGGTAGGAATTTTAATAGAGTAGATCAGAAGTCCACTCTACTATTCTGCCTGCTGAGTAGAAAATGTCATTGTTGGTGACTTAGCTGCTTAGAACTTGAATCATTAGAGAAAAGCCCCCACCAATGAATGTGTCACTGCTCAGAGAAAATGATTCAGCCGTCCTTATGGAGAGCTTAAACTGGTGACCCAACACCCAATGGGCTCCACCAATTCGCACCTTATCTGGCAAAGCCACCCATACACTCTCTGAGGGCTCTGCAGTTGTGTAATCACCATGGAGGCACTGTTACTAATACAGTCAGTTGTTGTGAGTTCATGAGTCTATTCTTATGTCTTGTTCATTTCAGTCATAAAGTTGCTGTAATGCCACCCACACCATAAATTATCAGCATAAATTTTGACTCTTTGGTACAGAGGTCGAATCAATGATTGAGGTGCCCAGGTCACGTGGCTGCAAAATGAACCCATATTATCACCCCTCCTCCGCAGTGCTTGACTGTTGGTATGAGGTGTTTGTGCTGATATACTCGCCAAACGTGGTGTCCTCCATTATGGCCAATCTTCTCTCTCTGGTCGCATCTGTCCAAACGACGTTGTTCCAAAGTCTTGCGGTTTGTTCAGATGTGCAAACCTAAACTCTTGCTGCCGTGTTCTTTTTAGAGAGAAGGGGCTTTTTCCTGACAACCCTTCCAAAGAAGCCATACTTGTTCAGTCTTTTTCTAATTTAGCTGTCATGAACTTTAACATTTAACATGCTCACTGAAGTCTGTAGAGTTGAGATGTAGTTCTTGGGGGTTTTGCAGTTTCTCTGAGCATTGACTGACCTTGGGGTGAGTTTTCTGGGACATAATAATTTTTCTCACTGTAGAATGATGGGCTTCAAATTGTTTTGAAATGGCCTTATGATCATTCCTAGATTAATGGGTAGGCACACTTGCTTCACTAAGATCATTGCTGATATCTTTCCTCCTTGGCATCGTGTTAATGCACACCTGAATGCTCCAGACCTGCAAACTGAAGCTCTATTAATCAAGTATATTTGATTAACAGCCCCTGGCTGCTACTTACCCTCTTAGTTCCTATGGAAGCAGTATGGGTGTGCTTAGCTTTTGCATAGCGCTCTGTGAAAAAATTATTTTCCACATGACTGCATGCTATGTGGACAAAAAATAATTAAGAAGCTGAGAGCTGTTTCAGATGAGTTCTTAATAATAACCGATACTACCAGTTTAAAACGTAGCTTGTATCTAATGAGAAAAATTAAAGCTATTAGATTGTGTCGTTTTTTTTCTCATTTTGAAAATGACTCTCAGATTTGGTTTCATATTAAACTCAGTTTCAGTAGTTTCAGCTCCCTGGTTCTGTTGATGATCCTCTGACTGTCTTCCTTCTCATGCAGGCTTCCAGCTGTGATGATACGGAGATCCCTGACGAAGTGAAGTTGATCGGCTTTGCGCAGCTCAGTGTTAGTTGATGCTCTCTTCGTGACTGCAGCAGGTGAGACAGGGAAGACAGTTCAGGGCAGACAGACTGAGGAACACTCCACCACTTCCTGCAATATCTTCCCTTTCTCACTTCCGGACTCCGCCTCACCTTCCCCGATGCCCATCTCTGCCACCACCCTCGTTAGCGCCGGCTTCCCTGCTTACTGTCCTATCTTTAAACTTAACGACATTCCACTGCCCAGCGCACAGCCGAGGAACCTAAAGATGTACTCAGGTGGCAAAAGAAGGTGATTAAGATGTAGCTTTGAATGTTCTATTTATTTATTTCTTGAACTCGTTTTTGTTTTACATCACATTACCTCTGTGTTCAGCAAAGCTCTCATTATTTATTAAAATGAGAAGGGTTTTTTTTTCTTCCCATGCTGATTTGTTGCCACAGTGAAAACAAATTTGCTTAGACTCACATCTCACAAACGCACTCATTCGAGAAGTTTCCCTGAGGTCTGTGTCAGAATGTACGATTACGTTAATTTATGGGAAAAAGCACATTTTCATAAGAACATAATGAATGTCAAAAGAGAATGAATTGTATTTCCATATTAAGACCTGTTTCACATTAACAACCATTTGCTTGATTGTGCAGGAAAAAAAAGGAGACCTGGATGCTACTGTGTATAATTTGCTGCTCTCAACAGTGTTAATGCTTCAAAATGCTAGAGGTGCCTTGTTCATTTTTCTGTGCCTAAGAAAGTAGTCGATAAATGAGGCCGCACAAAGAGGGGAACCTGCTGATTGCCATTTCACCAGTGTATTATTCCAGCAATGACACAATTCAAGAGAAGTATCTTAACTTAATGAGGCAAGCTAAAATGCACTTTTGGGCTGAATGTGTGGACCCGACAAACAGATGCTTAGTCCCTGGAGACAAGTTAATTTATGTGCTTCTGTCGTCAGACAAACACACCGTAACAGGACCTGCAGTCACGTAATCTGTTCTTGTTGATGGTTTTTCAGATGCCGGGCTAATCAACAAAACACAATAGTTGAATTTCCTTGCTCTGTCCTGCTGCACTACAAAACTTTTTTGTTCCCCAAAACATCATAGTTACTAAAATGTACTGTATGACGATGCTTCTGAAGATGAAACCAAACGGCAACTGCTGAAAAGGTGACGAGCCATTTGTTTGTCCAAACAAGTCCAGTAGCTCTAAATTATTTTTTAGGTATTGAGGTGGTAAATATTAACTTCTACTAAATTCTTTATTTTATGAAGTAATTTATTGTGTTTTCTATGTACAGTTCTGTGTACCATTTCAACATATTGCCCCTGTTCCTTCTGTAATCAGCTGATGTCAAGTTTCTGATTAAGAGCAACCAATAAAGAATTGCTATGATTTAAAAACCAGTGTGTAAAGTATTTTATTTTAAAAAAGAAATCTGTCAGCTGCTATTAGAATGAACCTCCTACAGTTCAATCAGTGTTTGTTTGTGATTGCAAAGGAGTTGAATAATTTACCATGTTTCTGCAAATATGCGTTTTAAACTACAAATCTGAATTCATAAATATAAAATGCACAGTTTTACATTTTAATACACAGAAAGTATAAGTTACTGTGGCATAATGTGGTCTGGTATGACCAGTTGTTTATTTCTGTTAATGTTACAAACCTATACTATAGAATATCTGACATTATATAGTGATCTGTCTGGTTTGCTAGCTAAATAATTTCAAATAAACCTTAATGTAAACACGGTAAAAACAAACAGTTCTTGCATACACATAAATTATACACTCACTGGCCACTTTGTTAGGTAGACCTATTCAACTGCTCACTCAAACATCTAATCAGTCAGTCGCATGTCAGCAGCTATGACTTGGTGAAGTCATGAGCATCACAATGTGAATTTATAAGTGACTTTGAACATGGCATGGTTGTTAGTATCAGATGAGATGGCCTGAGTATTTCAGAAACTACTACTACTGGGATTGTTCTTGCACAGCCATCTCTAGGGCTTAGAAAGTACAGTCTCAAAAAGAGAAAATATCCAGTGAGCGGCAGTTTTCTGGATAAAAATGCCTTAATACCAGAAGAGAGTGGCAAAACTACTTTAAGCTGAAAGGAAGGCAACAGTAAGTCAAATAACCGCTGGTTACAACCAAGGTATGGAGAGGAGCCTCTCTTAATGTTGGAGCTTGAATGAGATGGACTAAATCAGCAGAAGACCACATTGTGTGACGTTGACGGATCCAATGAGTCTCAATTTCTGCTGCAACATTCGTTGGCCCCTTTAGTATCAACTATGCTAAAGCATTTGCTGACCATCTGCATCTCTTTATGACCACAACGCACAAAGCTTGGATCATATCAAACTGGTTTCTTGAACATGACAATGAGTTCACTTTACTGAAATGGCCTCCACAGTCACCAGATCTCAGTCCAATAGAGCACCTTTGAGATGTGGTGGAATGGGAGATTCACATCATGGATGTGCCACTGAATTTTCTGCACCAATTGTGTGATGCTATAATGCCAATATGGACCAAAATCTCTGAGGAATGTTTCCAGCACCTTGTTGAATGTGTGCCACAAAGAATTAAAGCAGTTCTGAAGACAAAAGGAGGTACTAGCAAGGTGTACCTAACAAAGTGCTGTGGGTGTATTCATTCCTGACTCGTTCTTTAGATATTAGCTTTGATATAGAATAGGCCTGTAACTGCTTTTTTAAAATGTATTTTTTAAATCCGACTTTGCTTACATTGTGAGAGGGGTGGGTTGAAGATGGAAAGAGGAAGGGGTATAGACTATGATGTAACCTTTAATATGCTTATGATAATGCTATCCACTCTTTTTCTTCTCTTTTTCACTCCCTTTCCTCTTTTTTATACAAGTATAATAAATAATTGATTACAAAAAGCAAACTTGCACCACCCCATAACTTATGAAACTGGAAGAAGGCACTGAGTAAAAGCAGTAATATAACTTTAATTATTCAAGTATTTGTTTTTTAATATAAAAAACATACAATATATAACAACAACCCCTTATGGGATAGATGGTTTCACAGTAAATGCCACATTAGCTTATAATACTACAAAACCTTTGAAAGAAAAAAAAAGGAAAAGGAAATTTGGCTGCGAACGCCACGTTGTTCAAGAGACAATGTTCTCGATGATGTCAGAAGCAGTTCTTCCATAATTACTGATACGCCAGATACATATGATAATTCATCAAGTCGGTAATGATCTTAGTTACAATTAAACTGATACTTGTACGACATGATGCTGCATTTCTCTTGATGTGTGGAAGAGGCTGATGAGCTGAAATAGCTGATGATATACAGCGTACATAACCAAGAGCAGCAGCTGCAGTAATGAGAAGCTGATAGCTGAAACACATAATTACCTCAAGAGTGAAAATGTCAAAGTGGGAAAACAACAAAATGCATCTAAAAACTGAAATATACATACGGCTTTCTCAGAGAAAAAGGTGGTGAAATGAGGACAAAATGTAAACAAAAACATTAGGAAAATTCAAGCAAAAAGACTGATTAACTGTGCAGTTTGATTAAAACCCAAACATTTGGCCTTATAAATTCTTTTCATGCCAAATTATCCTTTCAGCTTCCATTAGATGATTGATAATTGACTGCAGCCTGTTTTCAGCTTTGTAAGATGGAAAAGTGAGAGCACAGCATGCGACCTGGTTTTGGTTTTTTTTCTAATTAGAAGTACATTTGCATTCTTATTGTAAATGAACTCTTCTCTTACTTCTAAAAAACACTTCTGAAGTGCATCATACAAGGATCTATTATTGTAAGTAGATGCTTTATTGATTTCCACACAATTTTTTTCTTTCGGCTTGCAGTCCTCAGAGAAGGTCAGGGTTGCTCGGTCAGCAGCTGCTAGAGATTCAGTGTCATGCTCAAGGACACTTTAGCATAGAAAATGTTCCCGACTTAAACCGTTAGGCCACACTAATTAATGCTTAACGCTGATTGACTAAATGCCTTTAAAGAATAGTCTACATAAATTGGACCTGGAGTACATGAACAAATTACTTTCACTAACAACACCCCATTTTAATTATGCATGAGAATACACACTTTACAAGCCTCATGCATTCATTAACAATCATGAGGTGAGAAATAGACGTAGATGGATGTTAATGAAAACGTCTGTCTTGAAATAGACTCGCAGCAGCCCTCTCAGTGCTTACATCATTCAGTGATAATATTTTAAATGGTGAAAAAGGCAAAGAAAAGGGGAAAAAATAAAATTGTTTTTTTGTTTTTTAAGTGTCTCTCGTGTCCCCTAACATCTCAAGTGTTTCTTGCTGGACATGTCATTCCAAATACGGTGCATCTCCTCCGGGGAGATCTGGTGGACAGTGATAACCCGCCTGTATCTGCAGAGACTGTAAGCCATTTTCCAGTGATTAAAACCACTGTTCTGATAGGGGTGTATGCCCAGCTTTCGCAAACACAGTCCCACATAGACATCCTCCAGGTGCAACAGTCTTGTGTGTAATGAAGTCTTGTAGATTAGCTCAGCTACATCTGCTGAGAACACGTAGCCAGTGCCCGAGCAGAAAGGTGGGTATTTGCTTTCAGGATACAAGTCTCTGGGCATGTACCACTTGCTGCGCATATCTCTAATGGGACCACCGTTTATTACATAGCCAGTAAAATATCTCCTCCTTGGTTTGGTGCTGGGTTTCAGGAGCTTGTAGATTAGATTGTCCATGTTGACAAAGATGTCACTGTCTGTCTTCATGACATACTGTGCTTTGGGGCAGAAAGTCGCCACCCAGCGCATTCCCATCATGGTCTTGAGGGTGAGATTGTGGTAGGAATCGATAAAGTCCTCCACCACGATGTCATGGAAGATCTGACTCTCCTGTTCCACCATCTGGTTCAGCACAGGGTCCGTGTTCCTGCCCAGCAGAAAGATCGTGAGGATGCGGACGTCGCCGAAGGTTGACTCATCGCCCCAGGTCTCCCTGATGGCCTGCCTCGCATCGAACTCTTTGTGGGTGGTGCTGATGAGAATGACCAGAAAGGGCGTGACGCTTTCGCACTTCTTGGGCTCATTGATGACAAACTCAAAGGCGTGTGGGTTAAGGGGGCGGGTGCGGATGTTGTTGAAGGTGATGTTTTTATGAGGTTTCACAGTCTTCCGTATAGGCACTGACATGTGACCAACGTACGTGGACGTCGGGCGAGTTATACTCAAGTACCACAGAGCGCTTGCCCAGCAGACCACTGTCAACAGGTATAAACATGACACTTTGGAAGGCATTATGCTGCATTTAGGTGTGTTTTAATGAGTAGGATCTTATAAGGCTTTCTTTCCATTAGTGACGTTTCACCTGGCGAGGCAGCATTAAGCTGCTCCAGCATACGGTTTGACATCAATGGTCAGTAATGGATTACTTCAGACAGGAAGGATCTTTTTTTGGATTTTAAAGCACTTTAAAACTGTTTGGACGTCCACCTCCCTCTATGTGATACCGCTTCTTCTCCATTTACATCTGAAAGAGAGCGAGAGAAAGAGAACATGAGTATTAAAAAAAATGATGTGTCCCCGAAAATCTTTAAATGAACTTTGTTTCAATCAGCTGAACTCAGTACAAGCATTTCCCACAGCGCAGACTTTGTTATCAAGAACAATTCAAATAAATGAGGAAATGCTGCTGAGCCGCTCAAAATCACTCACGAGATGATTTCTAATTTGTATCTTTGTAAATCAAGTTGGAGGAAGAAAGAAAAGTACTTGGATGAACTCAATATCTAATAAAAAAATATCACTGCAGCAAATATGTGGGATAAATTGCGAATCATCTGCTGTCTGGAAAAAAGCGAATCATTGTCAGGCACGTTTATCTTATGCATTGTTAAAACTCACTTATTATTCAGTGGGAACGCACATGAGTGTGAGGGTTTTGTGAATACTGTGTACCAGGTTTGGTATAGATTGGGTGAAATGTTGTGATTGTGTGATCACGACTGTCACATTTTGAATTTCAACTATATTTGTTTAGCACATTAGGAAAAGTGTTCAGATTTCTTTTATTACTTTAATACTCAGCATCCACTTAAAAATGTTGCGGACTAAGCTCCAGGGCAGAAACTTTCCCCAGGAGGACAATGCACCCACAAACACACCACAAACAGCCCAAGGCTAGGTCAGAGATGTTTCAGCTTCACGAGGGGACCTAGCCAACATTAGTCTGGTCATTGTAATGCCTAATTGAAAAAACTCCCCTACAAGGAAAGGCTTTGCACTGAGAATACAGAAGTGTGATAAAATCAAAATGTATAACAGTATAGTTTTCAACATACTATGGTATTACACACTATTAGATTATTACACAGTAGCTTATCCACTGACAGTAAATCATCAGCAATAGTTCATAATCCTGCAATAGACTGGTGACCTGTCCCAGGTCTGCCCTGCTTGTCCCCCAGTGACAGCTGGATAAGCTCTAGTCCCCCTGAGACCCTGAAATAAATAAGTAGAGGATGATGGATGGATGGTAGATATTCTTAGTACAGCTACAACTGACAAGTATGGGTTGTTTATACAGCTCTTTTCTAGTCTTACTCACCACTAAAAGGACTGGAAGTACTTTAGATTACAACTCACATTTTTTAAAATCATACATACATACAGACTTTATACTATGCACTTCAAGTTCTTTACCCAGCTCATATCCATGGCCAATTTAAAATCACTAATTAACCAAACATGTCTTTGGGAGGAAGCCAAGGTACCCTTAGGAAACCCGCACAGTCATGGGAAGAACAAGTCCACAAGCAAAAACCTCAGCTGAAGTTTCAAAAAATGTCATAATCCTGGGCCTGTTTGCCCAATGTTGCTAAGTTGTTCTAAGTTGTGATGGCGCTTCAAAGGGTTAATGGAATATCATGTTATTCTTGGTTTGAATATTTGTTTGTTTCATATGTTAATATTGGATTTAGCATTCTATTCTTAGTTGTATTAGTTTCCTCCCTGAGTGTTCCCCAGCTTCTTGTGTCAAGTCCCTGTAGTCATCAGTCTTGTCTTAATGTTTGTTTACGTCCCGTTTCCCCAGTCATGTCTCTGTCTATCTGCTTCCTCTGTGTTCGTCTCTGTCTCCCTCTCTCTCTTTGTCTCGCCTCTGTCCGTGTCTCAGTGCTAGTGAATTCCTGTTTTTTTTGTGATAGTCACTTGTCTTGTGTGTGTCTTGTTCAGTTTTGTAAGTCAGATTTAGTTCATCTGTGTTCCCTGGTGTATTTAATCTCCCGGATTTCCTTGTGTGTATTTAAGCCCTCTGTTTCCTTCTGTCCATTGTCGCAATCGCCATCATTCTGTGTGTCTCCCTCATGTTTAATTCTCCTACTTGATTATTTATTCCATTCCAAATTTCCTAGTTTGTAATTTTCCTTCAAGTGCAGCAATAAAGCTGCTTTTTTGAGTTCTGCTTCAAGTCCTGCACATTGGGTCCATGCCTCAGCCTGCCACATACAGCGTTTCTTGAAAAGAACCCTCCTGCTGTGATGATGTGAGGTGGCAGTATGGTAGAAATATCAAGTGGACTGAGATAGAAGAAAAAAAACATATATGAATCTGTCCTTAGGTACAGCACACCTGTATAAAATTTACTTCACGAGCACCAATACATGGTTGAGTGGGTGACCCACATATCAAAGGTAGCTGCAGAGGCAGAGACTATTTCCCTTCTCCCCGATTTCCTGTCTACTCTCTGCACTACACTTTCGAATAAAGACTAAAAAATGCAAAAAAAATAAAACTTTAAACATTCACTTCAGGACATCCGATCGCTTGTTTTGTCTAAGCGGACAAAACAATAACACCTTTCACTAACTTTATTACTGTAACCTGAATTAAATACTCATACCTGCATATCACTGAGCAACAGATCTCGTGCCATAATCTAAAAGATAGCATTTTCAGCATTCAGTACATCATCCTAGTGTGGAGGTTGACATTTCACAAGAGTAGAAAAATGCCCTTTTTAAAAAAAACAAAAACCCCCAAACTCAACCAAAAATCAAAAGTATGCTTTACAAGCTCTCTTCTTCTGGGGCTCAAAAGAGCTCTGGGGTTGGCAGGATTCCGCGGCGCGATATGGTGGCACAAAGGGAACACTGTGCCATGATAGGACCCTCCCCTGGGATGCCCCCTCCCCTGTTTTGTTCTGTGCTGCACAGCTATACAGTCTGCCTGCCACAGATGTCTTTCACTTGTTTATTTTCTGAGCAGTCATTCTGCTGCATGGACTCTGAAATGGAATTTGGCTGTCCTTTTGCGCAGGTGGCTGAGCTCCTTATAAAGGATATGTTAACATGTAGATCATGTCTCACAGCTTTTTGAAGCTCTTGCTGACTTTTCTTTTTGTTCAAGGTAGATCACACGACGCATTTCACAGGAGAATGGCCATAATGCAGTAAAGCCCTATATACCCATCTTCAAAGCTGGAAAGCAGCCTGAGGAGACAAATATAGCCATAATGACATGACTTGAATTCCATTTACCAATAGAGCGTAATTACCTGCAGTCTATACCCTCATACAAAAGGACTCTGTTAGACTAAAAGACAAGTGAGACACAACGAAGACCGCACTTGCAAAACAATGTATTTTCCTTTGTAGAAAATAATCTATCAGATGAATTAGTGCTTTAAGGAAGATAAGCCTGTGAGGAATTTGCGCTATAAATAAATCAATAACATTTTTTTTAAATCTCTGTGTGAGGGGAAAAAAACTGTAGAGAAACAGTGTCACTATATTGGATTTTTACCCTGCAATTATTATGGTCAAAAATGAATGCTTATGATATAAACAAGACTTTTACAAAAAAACAAACTGCAATGATAAAAAAGTAAAAACTCTGTTTATTCTGTATATTGTTTTCAGTAAACTAATTTAATTCATGCTCAAAGTACAGGTGCGTGCAGATGGCAAAAGAGGTTGCAATCGTAGCTGTTCAAAAGAACACAAAAAGAACAACTGCGCGATTATTTACAATATGCACTTTATTGACACAATAACACAGTTATCGCCAATACACGGCTGTGTTGACATCCCTACTTTATAGGGGCAGATCATCACTCCGAGGCCATCTTAAAAAAAATGTGTTTACTCCTCACTTTCCCCTTGTGTCTTCCAGCCAAACTTATTTCTCACAATATTGGCCTGGTCCTCTTGTGAAATCACTGTTATATCTCATTGGATTTACAGTGGCAAAACAGTTGTTCCCTTTAATAACACTTTACTCAGACACGAGAAATACACAGAGGCGTCAATATTTTCTCACCCCAGAGGAAGGACGAGGGTCATGAACAGGGAAGACAGTATAACAAGGCCAGGAACGAGGAACGGCTGTTTACTCTGGGGCTAATGACGCAGTGAAAACAAAGAGCTGCACAAACACAAGGCGCATGTAGACTTGCTCAGATGCATAATATATATCAGAGCAGGCTGATAGAAAGCTGACACCTGAGTCTGATACTTTAAAATCTCATTCTCCAGACTGAAGCAAAATCTACTAGACAAATGAGGCAGTGATTATGTGACTGTTCATTTCGCTGTAAAGCATAACCTTCACCGGCTTTTCAGAATAAAAATGTCTAAGCTGGTCTGCATCTCTTACATACCTGCACACGACGAGATTAAAAGGACTACTAAATCTGTCCCTGAGTCAGACTGATACAGGAGAAAGGGCTTTTTAATACTTGTGAAATAGTCAGGCATGAATTTAGGATTCTGAATGGCAAAACAAAAGAGACTGAATTTTATAATGCCTTGTTGCTCTATGGTTTGATAGTGTTTTAACCAACTCATAAATCACTTGTATGCTGATGATGGTTGGGATGATTGTGCATTATTTATTGCATCACTAAATCCACCTTTGTGGCTGAGATTAAAAAATATATATGTGAAAACAGCCAGTTTTCTTAGCCTGTAGTAAACTGCTGAGCAGGTGATAGGCATGCAGATGTTAGGCCTGATTGTTAAACACAATCCAACCAAAGCACAATCTAATCTTAACGATCTTAATGAGACCCAGGGCAATTATATGCTTTCTGCTCTGCTGCAACTTCCTCAGCAACAGTTTTTAGAGAATATTTTACTTTCATAAGCTAAAGTGGTCAAATAAAGATCTAGAGAAAAGCTAAGATTCTCTGTAGTTAAAGTCATATTAACAAACTTAAGGATCCACTTGTAACTTTAACATACATTGACAGATTGTCCTACAATCTTGTTTCTCAAATGGTTGCCTGAGGAAGAATCTTTCTGACTCCAGTGATCATATCAAGGGTGAACCTGAAGAGGATCTAATGCTTTTATTTAGATTGTAACGTAGCCCAAAAGCACAGTAAGAGTAACAGTCCAAAATGTCAATTAAACAGAAATCCAAAACATAGAAGCTTCTCAAGGTGAATACAGAGGGATGGATGACTCTACTGTTTGGATATTTAATAAAAAAAAAAAGTATTTCATATTACTTAATTATTTCAGTATGTTACTTAATTACTTGCTGGAGAGTGTAATCATAAGTTCTTTGTTTTTCTTTCTGCCCAGCAAGCAGATAACTGAAGAACTTTTGTTATGCAGGTAACCACATAACTGTGACTGTAATATAATTACTGAATTTATTACAGTAATGCGTTACATTTATGCAATACACAAGACTAAGGGAGAGACAGGACTATTTATACACAGACAGCTGATCAGGGAAAGGCCAACAGGCGATATTTACGAGACACAGGTGAAGTAATCGGGACAATTGGGGGAGTGAACATGTTCAGTCCCATTACCACACGCATATAAAATCAAGCACCTGGCCATGCAGTCTGCCTCTGCAAGCATTTTGTGACAGAATGGCTCATTCTAAAGAGCTAAGTGAATTTGATCATGGTACTGCAACAGGATACCAACGTTGTATCAAGTTAGTTCAAAAAATGTCTTCCCTTCTTCCCTCTGTCATCCGCTGTCAGTGGTTTTATTGCAAACCAGGAGGATTTACAGTAGAAACCACAGCAAATCAGCCATGAAGCGGATGACAACCTAAAGTCTAGTAGTCTAGTAAAGGCTCTGCTGACTCAAATCTCCTCTGATGTTAACATCAGCACAAAAAATGTGTGCTGGGAGTTTCATGGCATGGGTTTCCATATATGAGCATCTCCTGCAGGTGGCTCAGTACTTTTCTTCTTACAGTATAGTGTATATGTCACGGCTGCCGGGGCGAGCCGTGTGGAGTAGTGAGAATGAGGACCCAAAATGCAGGCAATGACTGATGATATGAGTGACGTTTATTTACAAAGTGGCAGAGTGACAAAAACAGGCAAAGAAGGGTGGAGAGCTAACTAAGATCTAAACTGGGGGAAACTAAAGAACTGACCTGAAACCATAATGAGCCAGGACGGAGAATAGAGAATACAGAGAGACGCAGGACGCACGGAGTTAAACAGAGTTAAACAGGACACCATGAAACGCAGACGAGCCGACAAAGAGCACAGACCGACACCCACTATATATACACACAAGGAGACCAGGTAATGACACACGGGAGGGAAGCACAGCTGATCCTAATACACAAGACGACAGGAAGAGACAAGCTGACACAGAGATAACAGACCTACAAAGTAAAACAGGAAATTCACCACACAACTCAGGGACACGAACAGGGCACCAAAGAACACAGAAAATAAACCTAGAACTGGAAACCCTGAGAATGAAACCTACATACTAATAGAGATGACCATGAAGGAATTAAACATCAGAACAGCTAATAATAATAATAAACATAATGCCAAACACAAAA
>VUQG01021507.1:6456-17886 GCA_015106755.1 Etia nguti | reverse complement strand
TACAGGGATTTTTTCTTTTTTTTTTTTTTTTTTTTTAAATCCCCAAAACTATATTACTTTGATGATAGTCCGTTTGCTTGTTTATTTTTCCCTTAATTTAACATTTTAAAAAGTGCTTCTCAATATGTGTAAGACCAAAGAGACTGGAGTGAACAAAGCTGAAACGTGTTTGCATACGAAACCACAACTCTGAACTGGAAATTAACCTGCAGACAACGTCATCAGCGGAATCAGCGGAATCAGGGCGAGGCTGGCTCACAACCTCGAACTCTTCGAGGCGGAAGGGTATGAAAAGAAAAAGAAAGACGGCCTAAACCTCCGCGTGTGTGCTGCGATTTGTTCCGGATTGCTATGAGGAGAAAGCTGCTACACACAAAAAGGATTTTAGACCCCCAAAAGTTCTTTTGGCCCGCTTAGACCCAGGAAGTACCAAAGCTAATAAAAGTATTTCTTTATTAAAACGGAAGGCTACTTTACGCATAACCAGGTGCCGAAATTATTCCGCGAAAAAAAGAGAGAAAAGGCTGCTTGTAAAACAACCGGTGTTTTCCAGTCCAGTCAAATAAGTAACAGCATTAACCAACATTTATTTTCTGTAACTTAAAATAGAATGGACAGTGAGAGAAATGAGCACCGACGGCAAAATATTAACCAAAGGAGGAAGTCTCACCTGGAAAATGACGGTTAAAGCACCAAAAACCGCGAACAGTGCGGTCCCCATTTGTCCAAGTCGTATTTTTAGTATTCCTCTCAAGTATACAGCCAAAAAGAATCCTATATATATTCCTCTTAGAACTCGCTTATTGGCGTCTTCCTGCTGTCCCCTGAAGGTAGTTTCTGTAACTGAGAATCGACTCTGCAAGGCGCTGTTTCAGGTACTTTCAGCACATGACGTCAGCTCACAGGTGCGCAGGTTCCGTGTTCCTAATATGGTCATCCAAGCCCGTCACACCTGAAGTGACAGGAACAGGTAGTTTCTGTTCATAAATAATCAATAGAGACACAGCAGATAGTAGCAGCGGACCGCGTTATCATCAGCAATGATCTGAGTCTGAGTTCAGCCAGCCACATTCGGGAGCTCTCAGTCTCATTTCCTCTTACTGATAATCTGTCTCTCACTCCCCATGTCTTTCTCACACATACACACACACTGAAATTCAGACTTCATCCACAGTTGCTTACTAAGAATCACTAAAACAAAACACGTGAAGCTGCTGACAGAAAACCACCTTTCATTTTTAAAGCCAACCAACAGTGTTATAAGTCATTAGTGTGAAACCAGCCTCAAAACCACAAACGTCTGTCTGAAAACCAGTGAATGTATTCAGCTGAGTGTTGAAAAGAAATCATTGACAGTATTCCCAAAGAGAAGCCAAATACAGAATTTGATGATACAAATTTAACTGTTCAGCTGTATTTACTTCAGTTTTCACCGTCATCTGAATACACAACATCCCATTTGCTAATAAGCTGTTGTAAACGTACCCACTGAAGAAATGCTATGTGCTGATAAACATCAGTAATTGATGCTGAAGAAAAATGGGCTTTTCTCATCCATGCTTTTCTTACCCTCACGGTCTGAAAGCATCTGACCGAGAGAATGCACTATTACGTTATTTTAAATGGAATTTCATTTAGTCAAGACCAATAGTTCAAGAGAACTATTTTTGTAGTAGTCTACAACAATAGTTCTCCAGGTTTCTTGAAGGTCATTGTAAAGTTCTTCTTTAGACGTCGGCTGCTTTTTCTTCTGTTCTGTGTCAGGATTATCTTTTTAGGGTCTTTCTGTTGTATTCCTGCTTCAGTAATATTGAGATCCGGACTCTGGGGAGGCCAATCCATCATGGATAGTGTTCCACTGTATGTTTTTCTATATAGGCCTGCTTTTACTGCATTGGCAGTGTATCATTGTCATGCTGAAAAAACAAAGCTGTTGCCAATCAGATGCTTTTCAGATGGTCGATCAAAATCTGATGATACGTTTCAGCTTTAATAGGACACTCACTGTTGTATCTCTCTCCAAACAGTCGTCACATTTTACACTGCACAACATGCAGAGATATGCCAAGATATTCTAATAGCATTTTAACAGAAAAAATAAAATTTTATACCTGTCACACTGTGTTCTTTGTCATTTTTTTTTTACAGAATCATAGGTTCTTACTTATGCTATTTGTCACCTAACACCGATTCACCTCTGTTACTTGCCTTTTTAGGCTTGACTGAGTGATATATAAAGAAATGAGGAGTAGATCAAGACTTTTTGCACAGGACTGCATATCAGAGATTGTAGCTTTCCTAATACGCAGCCACAAAAGGATATAATAGTATTACCAGCTAACATCTGCCAGACCCAAACACATGCTTATGGAGTTAAATGGTAAATGGACTGATTCTTATATAGCGTTTTTCTACTTTCCCGGGGCCCTCAAAGCGCTTTATACATCATGCCACCTTCACCCATTCACACAACCACTTTCTTCTATGCTTTTAAGCGCTTTCTAGCTAACGTTCACACACATTCATACTTGTGGGGGAGTTAAGTCTACACTGAAATATTTAAGTCCACCGGGTTTCCTCAACTAAAACAATGCCAAGATGTGTGAAAAGTAAAAAAAATAAAATAAACAAGAACCCTAACCCTAATTACTTTTCCAAGAAATTAGAAATTTGATGGAAGCTAGCAGCTTACATTAGCTACACTCTTTAGCTTTCAGGAAATCACATTGACAAGCATGTAAAACTGATATTACCTAACTTCATATTTAATACAAGACTTAGCAGATTTTTGCTGAATTGAAAACTAAAATAACATCTATGAAACCATTTAATTAATTTAGGTTTTTGACAGACCTTTAACTAACTAATGTTTGCCAAAATGATAGTTAACTCTGGGAACAGATATTCTTGCTTGAATGTTAGCAGGTCCTACAAATATTTGTTAGTTTAGCAGATTTCAGCATCCCCTGATTACAAACAGTTTCACAGCACTGTTCAAATGTTGTCATTGTGATGTTGAGGAGCAAATAAAACACGTTTGCTAACAGTTTACTTACCATGAATGCAGCCAGTCTCAGACATAGCTAATGTTAGCTGCTGGATTCCTCTTCCCTCCTTTCTTTCTGAATTTTGTGCTTGGTACCAAGTACACCATTACTGATGGATATTTAATTAGAATATTAATACATTAACCAACAATTCTTCTTTAAAAATTTGAAAAATTACAATAGAATTTTGGAAATGTGTTATTAAAATGAGGCATGCATGGTCTAACTGAATATGCTCTGACTTCCGAAAACATTTTATAGAAGCAAAATTATGAAAATCAACCAGTGCATGAAACTACCATTAAAATGACAAGTTAAGCTGAATTTGGTTATTTCAAATACCCCTTATATCATATATTGTGTAGTCTAATCCTCTCAGTTTAAGAGTGAACAGGCATGGAAGATGGGGGATTTTTGAAAAGCAGTTAAGTGATGTTATCTTTTGCTCCTTTCTTTCATCATCCATCCCTCCAACACAGAGAGAAAGAGATGTGGGGGTAGAAGGAAGAATGGTCAGTTTACAGTGACCACCACTTAGCCAATAAAAGATCAGTGTGTGACAGAGAGGGAGGGAGAAAGAGGAAGCAAAGAGAATGTGAGGGCAGAAAAGGAAGAAGGCAGTGAAAAGTGTCATATTACATTATCAGTTTCTTGAGATGGAAGAGTGAGTGATCCTTTTAAGTCACTGTGTAATGTGTAATCATTCCTTTAATGTAGAAGTTGATTCTCTTTTTGATTAAAAAATTGTAACTACCACGACTTTGAAACCACCTTCATAAATACACGTATGCATTCTTTTATTTTATTGACATTAGATACAAATTTTCATTCAGGGGGAATTAAACTAGAAGAATTTAAGATTTAATGTTCACAATGAATGTCTGTTCAATGCAGGATTATGACAATATAATGTTCTCTAATGATGGCTGTAGAGTTGCACTTTCAGGTCTGTTAATAGGTATCCATGTTTGGTAAGGACTGGAATATCTCAAGAACCATTAGATGGAGTTCCATGAAATTTTAAATAGGCATCTGTGGACTTTAGAGCAGGAACTAATGAGATGCTCAAATCTTTCGTCAAGCACTTGGCTGACTTTAAATGGATGCGACAATTATGGCGCATTATGCTATGTGAGAGTAGGGCTGGATTGACAGAAACATTCTGGTTTAATTAGATGTTTAATATGAAAAATTCCATATCCTTAAACATGCTATATTTTAACCCTAACACAGAACTAGCCAAACCGATGCAGTAACTGCTGTCTTAAATAAATTGTGCATAACATTACATAAATCAACTGGACACAATTTCTCCAATATTTTTTGTAAAAAATAAAATATATATATATATATATATATATATATATATAAAAATTTATAAAGTTTTTTTAGTTTCTTTGATACAAAAGGTGAAAAAACTAAAATATCATCACAGATATTTAGATATTTTATGCAATTAGTACATGCGTAGTTTTTAAAAAGTCATGGAGCATTTAGGTTTGATCATTTTATTAGAAAATTCTATATAATTGCAGTATATCTACTAAAATAATGTGATAAATACTAGTTGATTTTGTTATAAATAATAGTACCAGACTTAGATCATGTTTAAATATTTAAAACTAAAACCTTTAAAAAAGAAAAATTTATACTTTTTTTAAAATGAATTTTTTTCAATCTTGGCTTCAAGTAAAAGTGTTTACATGTTCTGAGTAAGGAAACACGGCCTTGAAGGAATGGGGTCAGCTTAACCCACCACACCTTGGCCCCTGGCTCCACTACTGATGATGCAGAAGCAGAAGACAGCAGGCTTTAGATATTCTGGAAACAAAAGTTTGTGTTTGGGCTAAAGGCCACATTGATTTTCTGCACCATGTTGTAGTACAAAGTGGTGTTGCTTGAAAGTACAGCCGAGCTGTAGCGCAACTTTAGCCGATATCTCGCCAACATAGGTGTTTTTGACAAAGTAACAGCAGTTGTTTCTTCACATTTTGTTTTAATTAAACATTATGTGACATTTTAAAAGTATTTTTAAAGACAGAAATATACAATATGTAATTTTAATGAAAGCCTAGTTGAAAAAAAAACAAAAAACCAAACAGTAAATCACTTCCTTAATTACAAAGGACTGACTCTTTCTTGTTGGCAACAGAGAAAACACAACTGAAACATTGGTCACTTTTATTGAAAGGGAGAACTGCTCTGAATAACAAGCTGCTAATTACAGGGATGTTTTTTCCATACACCTGTTTATACTCTTGTGTGGGATGCATGACTTTCCGCACTCAGAGTCCTTTTATGCTCCGACCTTGACAAAAAGTGAGAGAAGCCGCGCATGACTTCAGCTCCAGGTGTATTTTCATCACACCAGCTACACGATAAGAACAAACTTCCTAAAAAATGCACGCATGTGGCCGAGTGCTTTCTGAGCTGTTTCTATTGTCCTGTCAACGGCGACGGGCTGTAACCACAGCAACCATATGAATCTGTCCTTCAACAAACCAGCTACTTCCTGTTTTGAGAGATGACACACTCCAGGAACTGTGACTGAATATACCATTGACCAAAATTAGACTCCCAGACTGTCCCACAGAGTGACTCAGATGTGATGGAAACAGTTTTTGTTGGTGTTGCAGAAACTGTTGCGATAAAGCAGCACCACACCCTTTATTCTGCACTACAAAGACATTATCCAGCACCCAATTACTAAGACACTTTTCAATCTACTGAGTATTCTCTTGAGTAGAGAAAGGATGATATCTTGTTTCTCAACTTTTGCCCATTTCTTCCCTGCCCCCGACAGGTCTGCCAGAGAACTGCACTGTTAAGACGCCGGCATTCACTGACGCTGTGAGACTCCACAGACAAGCCCAAGGACAATACGGGACCTGGGATATGATGTGTGGAACACCACCACAGGTTAATCACAAATAAATCACAATACTACACATTTCCACAGCACCTACAATGAGGTATAGGTATTTTATATACTTTGTGACAGTAAATAGTGGAGAAATAACGAGCTGCTCCTCTAATGAGCAGATAGACTTGAACTGAAGTCTTTGTTCTGCTCTGGAGGGTCACTTTGAGCTGCTGTACCAATCTCACCAGAACCTGCAACACACAGAGAACTGGTTAATGTGCTGGGAAGCAGAACAAGGAGTATTGGCAGTCCAAGAAGCCCATGAGACTGTTTTTGAAGAGGATGTGGAAGAGTGGCACAAAAGTAACTAGCAGTAGGGAAATATTTAGGCCTGAGGCTAACTGCTTAGATCATTAGTAAGTGGATCGTGGGCATCCTTCTCTTAAAAATGCAGTTGGGCAGCAGTCAATATACCTGGGTGACCTGTCCAAGTCAGACATTTTCCCACAGTTTTCTTTGGCCCAAAGAAAAATCAGTTATTTTCTGTTTAAACTGCTTTTGTCAAGTCAGGTAACACAGAAACTAACTGCTGAAAACGCTGACCCATAATCATAAACTTTTTGTACACTACATAATGCCACAACCTGGGTATCAAAACCCTTTACCAGTGGCTGACGTTGCTTGCGGTTGTCAAATTAACATAAATACATGTGAAAAAACTCCAGCCGGGCCACAAAGAATGAATGATAAGCGCCTCATTTCAGGAAGTTTAACGCCGCTTGCAGATTCTGTCAGGGAAAAGTCTTCCGGGGCCACACTTTAATTTCTTTCTGTGCCGCTGCTCTGACACCAACTCAAAATAACAAGACTGCTGCAGGTTATAGTTAAAAGACATTTTCAGGAGCAATCAATCTTTCTCTGCAAGTAGCTCAGAGTGCAGGTCAGGGCTATAGGTGAAGCTGTTGAGAGGCCACGATGACGAATGAAACACACACCCTCTCCTCACATCAGAGAGCAAGAATGCACCTACACAAAACCTTCAAAGAGGCCAACAACACCCCAACCCACATACCAGCAATTACAAGGACCCAGTCTCAGTCTTTGCCAAAGCAGAGTACAGCCCTGTGTTTATGGCAGCCACCTTTTAGCTATAAACACTTTCAGTCTGAATGTCAGTTTAATATTTAGTTTTCCTGAATATTACAGTGTTTACTCCTTGCCACATGGACACTGAATAGAAATGTGATATAGATGTAGGTTGGGCTTTTCTACTCTTAAGGGGCCAAATGTTCTGTTTATTTCAGTTTAACACAGACGCTGGCATTAAGGCTCATGCACGTCATGCTACAAACACTTTGGATAAACATCTATAGTGAATTAAGAGAGAAATACAGCCAGTTTATGCAACCACTTTTATCCTTTGCTACAAAAACCAACTGTAAAATTAATCTGAAAAAAAACTTTTAACACAGTCAGTAACCTCCAGGTAAAACTTCCTCTTTGTTCCATTATGTAAAGTTTAATGTTTTCAGGCCTAATTTCCAAGTACAGATGGAGTACCGTGGGTAATACAAAGGAATCCTTTGTATTGGCTCAAATATTTTCTTAATAGAAGCAGATGGCAGTGTTAGTCTCCAGGGTATTTATTGAGACATAGGAAATAGAAAAATGATTGACTATTATATAGCTTGGCTTTTTGCATTTATTATTAGGGAAAATATGAAGCAAACACTCATCAGTACTGCTGTGGTTGTGATTAACCTTCCAATAGTAAAAGCCATGCTAAATGGGCTGTTTGAATTTTCTAAAGCCCCTTAACAACATTAACTTCTACTTAAGACCAGTGTTGTCACTGAGCCAGTAGGAAATGTCTCAAAATGAGGGGGTGGCGGGTGGGGGTGACAAAATCTGCCCCAACACTCATTATATTCAAACAATCCAAGTAGCTGTGTGAAAACAACAAGCAGTGAATGCAGCACACAGGTAGCTGGAAGCGCATTAAAGAAAACCATCAACAAGCCTTAAAGCATGAAACAGGCTCACTGGGGAAATATAAGTTGAACATAACTGAGCCATTGTCATTGTTATTAGTGGTGTGTACTGTATTTTTAAAAAAAAAAGTCTGTTAGCTTTATTGTAGCTTGCAGGCCTACAAACGCAAACAGAGGCAATGAATACAGTTGGCAAGCAAACATTTACTGACCTTGTTGAACTCTCATGGAGGCACAGAGAGCCTAAAAAACCCCTCCAGGTGTCGTTCAAACTCCACAGGTGATACAACCAGAACATCCAACCAGTTCTCCCACAGAACAGGCCTCCAGCAACATACTCATATTGCTGATGGACTAACTTCTCAATGAAATGCTACTTTAGCAACAGCAGATTAGCATGAAGGATCAAATCAGAGGGGCAGGGCTTTAGTGGTTTAAATTCAAGGCCTTTCACAAAAGGCCCAGAGTTACCATGGTAACTAATTGCAGGTATATGTCTAGGCTAGCTATGACGATTTTATTTGTACTGTGTTTCAAATATTTCTCTGGCAGTGTGCTAGTGCTAGTTTTTGGCACCATCCATTTAAAAATACCCAATTTTAACTTACTACCGTAAATATAGAGACAAACATGGAATAACACCCCAAATAGCATCAAATGTCTGGTCTAAATGTAGCTTGTACTTGTAATTTTGACTCTGACTCTTCATCTTGCTCTGCTTTATGAAATTTGGGCTACATCTGACCCACGCAGCACTTGCTGTAGCCCACGTCAAGCAATATTAAGGAATATGAGCCTCTCTGGCTTGCACCAAACTGTGACCAGGCGTCACACTTTATATGTGACTGCACTCATTTTTATCCCACATTTTAACCAAAGATGAGGACAGAACAGCAGTTGAAATAAAAGTTAACAGTTTGAACCGGTATTGCGATAGAAAAAGCAAAAATACACAAGTGTACAAAGACTTTTACTTTCCATTAAAGCTTGCTGTATTAAGAGGATAACTTGTTTCATTTTAATCTTGATATCAGTAAGCCTGTTTGAGGTTGAATAGGGTTGGCTTTTATGGCCTTGTAAATTTAAAGTCAAGTTATACAGTGAAGGATAACATATCAGCAATCAATAGAGCAAATATTCTACTGCTGCATTTCGGGCTACAACATATCTGTTATTTGTAAAGCCCACTGCGTGGAAAGTCTATGCAGCTTTTGTCTGGCTGTTCATTACCCAGCAACATAGCCATCACCAAATATTTAGTTTAGCTTAGTTAAAGCTTCATGGAGGATCTGAGCTTCATGAGTGTTTGTCAGTTGTGAGGGCAGTGCCAGTAAAAGCAGCCTTCCTGCCTCTCAGTGTCCCACTGTGTTAATGTAGCCATACAGGAAAGAGGAGCTTATTTTTAGGCTCAGTTTTTTGTTTTTCTTTAGCTGGAGGACAGTTTTTGAATTGTTGGCATATAGTAATTATATCATCCTGTTAGCTGTTGACAGGCAGATGATTTCATAACTCATAGTATGAAATTTTTGCAAGTCAATCTAATTACAAATCTAAAAGCATTTATTCTACGTGTTGTGTGTGCCCAGATTCTGGCTAATCTGGTGATGGAGACCCTCCACCCTGACATAAGAAGTGCGATTGTCCCTCGCCTGAAGGGGAAGTTGCAGCAGAAGCAGAAGAACTGGATGCTGGTGAGTTTCTCTCAGTCTGTACAGTACACTTGTAAAAGACACACAAGTCAACCAGTGCAAACCATTTATGCGCTTGAACTCTTCCAGATCTCAGATGCCGTGTACAAGCAGGTGTTGTCTCAGACCAGCGGGCAGTACGAAGCTCTGGTTGAAGCCTGCGAGGCCCAGAGAGGCCCACTAGACGCCAGGCTGCGAACCGACATGGACCAGATCATCAGTACTAAAGAACATATCAGCAGCAAGATTCGAGGTATCAGCAGGAAGATATTCCAGTTTCAACTGTCAAAGACATAAAAAGTACCCCAGCTAGATTTCCATACACCGCCTCAGTTTACATCCTCACTCTTGTGTATGCAACATGCCGTTCGAAATGGTTCACTGGCTACTCGCTGTGACTTGAAACATAACTCCCTCGATGTCAGATGTGTGCTCTATTGTTCGCCCACTGTTTGACTCAGTGACATTGTAAGCGATCCACGGCAGACCCCTCCACAGTTTCATGCTTTTTAGCATTGTTTATTGACTCAGTTGCTGTTCACAGTCACGGTGCTGCAGCTTTCCAGCTCGCAGTCATACACCTACCAACAACGAAAACATAACGACAGGACCCAGTTCCCATTTTATGCGGCGTGGCGTGATTGCGGATGCCGGTCAGGTGCGTCCACCTCCCCTGCAGCGGCACCGCAGACCACGCCCTGCCACAGACATGTAGCTGTGGATTCCCTGAATCAGGGGTTTTGGCAGAGAGGAGTGATTAGTCTGATCACCGCATGCTCAAAATTCTGATAACCCTTTTTGGACATTTAGTAATAGTTCCATTTCCTCTGTAACTAAACCTC
Source organism: Etia nguti (assembly GCA_015106755.1). NCBI lineage: Eukaryota > Metazoa > Chordata > Actinopteri > Cichliformes > Cichlidae > Etia > Etia nguti. Next base: position 7,455 of record VUQG01021507.1, on the reverse strand, counting down.
CCTCCTTAGCAGGCATTTTCCACTTTTTCTGCCATTTGCACATTGTCATCACAACTTGTTTTGCCCACTGTAACTCACATATTGTTTGCCGTGCTGAGCTCTAAAGCAGTAGAGTACCCGATCTTTGGCGCAGGCTGGTTTTTTCCTTCATGTGTACCATTTCCCACTGAGCTCAAGTGGAAGAACTGCATTCCTTCATTAGAACTGCAAAGGCCATTTCTGACTTTGTAAATCAACTGAGCAAAATAACAAAGGGTTATGTAATGTGAGGCTTATGCATGGCTTCATCAGGTGTTACTGCAGCTATGATTTATTTTTATATTTATAGTTTTTAGCATCTGCAGTTGGATTGCCTTACACTGGGTAAAAAACCAAAAAAAACCAAAAGGTGTGGCGCTTCCATGGAAGCAGCATTAGTGTGTTTACTTAAATGTCACCACATGCATACCAACCATTTCAACTACCAAATAATATTTCTGATATTGTTGTCACTTTCTAGCACAGCTCATTTGAAGTCGGGGCCACACCTCTGTTTTTCTTGTCATCAGCATGTGTCGCTTGTTTACAAGCTTCAGTGACTAACTACTTTTCCCCCTTCTTCCATCCTTCATCTATTGCTTCTGTTGTGCAGCTCTAGTGCTGCCAAAAGCAGAGCACATCCTGCGGACCAACGTCCAGCCCTACATCAACTCCATTTTGGAGGCGCTGATGGACCCCACCAGCCGAGGTTTCGCCGAGGTCAGGGATGTTTTCTTCAGGGAGATGGTGGAGATCAGCAAGAACTCACTCAACGGAGGGGGCAAAGAAAAAATGGGAGAGGTTAGTGCCCGAAAAGGCATGTGCAACCTGCATTATCCTAAATCAGAAGTCAGCCTTTTGTTGTTAACTTTCCCTCCTCGGTCAGTCGCCCTCACCACATCGCTCTTCTCTCTCTTTCTTTCAGAACATGGAGAGGCTGTCCATGCTTGCCTTCCATCCAGTGAAAATGCAGAGCTGCTA